>APFE030757808.1:23064-121008 GCA_000404065.3 Pinus taeda | reverse complement strand
TTTAAACATTATTGTTCAAATATATTAGTTACTTGAAATTATGTCTCTACATTGCTCTCTATTTAAGCTTTTACCATGGTCTACTTCATCCTCTAATCTTGATGATGAACCACACTTCTTGGTTCGAAAATGTTAGCCAAAAAATTCTCTCATATAATTTTTAACAAAAAAACTTTATTTAATAATCTATTTGTTATTATTTTCATTTTAAAAACATAAATTATTATTTAACTTTAAAATAAATGACTTAATAAATCGAATCTCTTTAAATGACCTTTAATTCATATCCTCGAAATAGATCAAGAGACACAAAAGCAAGAAAAAAGGTCAAGTGAAAGCTTAACTAACAACAAAATGAGACAGATGATAGGGCACCATTTTTATTTTTTGTGGTTGAGCAATTCCTTTTATCGATGATGCGGTAGCATATTTTGGTTGATGTAATTTCACATAATGAAGGAATTTTTTTTTAATTAAAATAGTTTGATGTATTTTAATGTTAGGTTAATTTGAGATAGTGTTAATAAAGAGCTATTGTAATTATGTTGATACATATATTGATTTTGGAATATGTTTTTAAGAATGTTAATTTAATTATTAATATTTAAAAAAAAAAAAAAGATTTTATATTAAATATATAAGTTGTTATAATTTCAGAAAGTTATATCACTATAATGTTTGAGAAATAAGGAATGCCATAATAAACTAAAAAAGACATTTGAAGTAATAAAACAGAATATTAATTTGATTCTTAATACTTGTTAGGTAAATAATAAGGATTTAGCTTTTACGAAATATTTTGGAATATTATTAATAGTATTTATAAATCAAGGTTGAAAATTATCTCAAAAATAGTTATGTATTTTTTGCTTTTTTAATTTAATTAATTAATTAAAGAGAAAAGAAAGAATGATATGAGCAAGTTTCATATGAAATGAATTATGGTTTTTTTGACATGCAGTATTGATAAGCCATGGTAGTGGCCCATGTTATTATAGCACATCTTATTTATAAGTCGAGAATCTTCATAGTAAATTTGGGATGCGGATAGTATATATGTATTATATATATATATATATATTATATATATATATAATATATGTTTTAACTTTATATATTTAATCCCTTTTTAAAATAATAATAATAATAATTTAGTTGTCCACTGGGTCTTCTTGGATAGATGATGTTGGGGTGCTCTGTTAAGGCACTCCTTGATGTGAAGTCACTGTTTCAATTCCCCGCCTCGATCACAACTGGTTGAGGATACGTCTCGTTAGCAAGGTGATCGAGGATCAAACCTCACAGGGATGGTTGCGCCTATGCTAGGGGGAGGAGACATGCTAAAAATTCTAGTCAACTTAGGGTTAGTGTGGCCCTGGTTGGGTGCGGTTTGGGGTGACTTTGAAAGATTAGATATCCTTGGGTCGTCATTTCTCAAGCCACAACTCAAACCTGGAGGACCATAGACAACTTGACAAACAAATAATAATAATAATAATTTACTAATTTTTATGATTTTTCCAATCTCACCAATGTGAGATGTATGATCAAGTAAGTTTATTTTTATCTTCAGCATGGATTGATGTCTATCAACATTTACCACTCAATTAATTTATATACTTACACGTATTTTATCAATATAAACTTTAGAAGTAATGAGAGATACATATGCAAAATATTAAAAAATATTTTTTAATGATATATTATTATAAATATGGCGGAGGAAATATATCTTAAAGTTTTTGATGAGACATAATAAAGTAATAAAAATAGAAAAAATAATTTCAACAAACCAACTTCATAATTTTCCTACATTCAAAACTATATACAATGACATTACATTTAAAACGGTTTGCTCTTTAGTAAACCATGAATATAATGTTTCTTGTAAATCCATGAATATAATGTTTCTTGCAAGACACTGCACAGTAGAGTTCTAAAAGAACTAGAAAAAACAATTTCAACAAACCAAATTCATAATTTTCCTACATTCAAAACTATATACAATGACAATGCATTTAAAACAATTTGCTATTTAGTAAACCATGAATATAATGTTCTTGTAAATCCCTTAATATAGTGTTTCTTGTAAGATAATGCAGAGTAGAGTTTTGAAAGACTTGGTGACTAGGTTATGGTGAGAATGGGCATGAAGGTATGGTGTGTATCTTTTTTTTCTTCTGTAAACCTAGTGAGTGAAGGTGTCCAAATGAGAACATCTAAGAAGATAAAAGAGTTATCCTTTTGGATTGCCAATACCCACAATATAAGTATTAGGAAAAAGGAAAATCATTGTTGCATGCCAACTAACATGTCACCATGCCAACACCATCCTTCACCATCCTTCCTCTTGTTGAAATATTCTCCCCTTGAACATGTAATGGGGTCTGCAAATGAATCCTCATGTTGTTGTTCATCAACATCCGTTGTTGTATATACCTCCTTGAAACATTCAAGAGGCCATTAACTAGACCAAGGCTCCATACAACCCACCATGGCCAAATTATGTACAACAATAATATAGGTCTATATCATGATAGTACTACAAAAATAATACCAACAAATCATACATGGTTGAGAAAACTCTAATGAATCTCACTCCAATGCATACCTAACACCAATATGACTCCATGACCAAGACCAAATGATATAAAAGCAAAATGTTGGGCTTTATAATGAGAATACATGACCATATCACTGAAAACAAAAGGCCCATATATGGCTGGAATAACTCTCATGATAACACCATTCAATGCATGCATATCACCAACCAGTGGACATCGACAATTATGCCAAAAATCATGATGCTCTTCTATGATATGATCATGACAACAACTCTCTTTCTCATGCATGCATAAACCACTGAACCAAAAACTCAATGATGATAATGATATGTAATCAAGTACATCCACAGTTGATTCATAGAACATGTTAAGCAAGTAAAAGAAACAACCATGTCTGAAACAAGTGCTAAGGTTACCATTGGACAACAATCAAAGGTTTCCTCCCCTAATGCCCCTATGACTGCTATTACATAATCAATTGTTATTGTTAAAACACCTATTAGTGCTCAACCTAATGTAGAGATGATTCCAACATCTCCTAATCATATTATTTAGTTAGAAATAGAATAAATACCACCCTTATAGGTATTTTATCGCCAAAAGCACAAGGCCATTCTCAAAAAGAGAAAAAAGAAAAGAAAGGTTGTTAGTAATTATAGCAAGAAAGGATAAATTTAACTTGTGCCTTAGTCATATTTAGTAATTCGATTTTCCACATTAATAGAATGAATTGGATTGCAGTTAACTTGTGTGACATGGCCTTGTCTACTAGTTAGATCAGCTAATTCGAGTTTGTAGGCTTGGAGTAGAGTTGTGCATGTGGTGATTGCTAAAATTTAGCAATCTAGTTCAATTATTTTCAGTTCAACTTAGTTAACTGAGCTCAAGTCATTAGTTGATTCAATTGAAGGTCAGTTGAGTAGTAGAACTATTGTTAACTCAATGATCTCTCAGCTAAACTAGTCAATCAGCTAAAAATAACCCAGACATGCATGGAATTTGAATTTCCTAGCTGGAGTGGAGGAAAAGGCACATTGTAATTGTCAATTATATATTAGTTGAGTATATAGGCTTGGCATTGATGCAGGTGATCTATTCCTTGGGAATTGCAAAAGAATATATGGAATTTCCCTATCTTTTAGGAGTTTAATTTGTCAAGGATTGTGCAAGGAAATAGGAGGATGTTGGAGCTTTGAATTGACTAAGTGTTGTCTAGAGCACGATAATCAACATGAGAGAAGGTTTACAATACATGGTGTGCTTCAGGATTGAAGCAAGACATTGTAATAGTTTCACATTATCGTCTGATTAATGAAACCAATGGATGGAATTTTCCCTACTAGGTTACCCTGTAAAATAATTGTGTTCTTGTGGTTTTGATGGTTGCATGTCATTGCATGTGTTTCTAAATTGTGATTCCATTTCACAGTATTGTAGAGGAAATTTGTAATCTCTTGATTTCAGTTTGATTTTATCATATTAAAAATTTTCTATTAATTTCTACATGGTATCAGAGCAAAAATCACACTAGAAACCAGTCAAATTGATATTCTCATTCAGAGATTTTGATTTGCAAATTCAGTGAAGCGGGTTTTCTTCCATGTGGGAAAATGTCTTTCAACATATTGAGATTGGAGTATGCCCTGGAGGGAACCTTGAACTTCATATCTTGGGAGGATAGATGGAAGTTGTACTTGATGATAATGGAGTGTTGGGGGACACCAAAATTGACATTCCAAAACTAGCAATATTAGATGCACAACAATTAGCCCAATGGAAGAAGGATATCACAAAATCGAGGAGGATCACCTTGGAGGGTGTGAGAGACACATAGTTTTGAATTTACATGGAAAGGAAACTCCATTTTATATGTGGAAGACCCTCACTGAGTTATTCAAAAATAGTAGTGGTGTCACGAAATTGGCATTGAGGGACAAGCTCAGAAACATCGCTTGCAAAAAAGTGAACCATTCCACATTACCTCCCCATATCCACTCATGTTTGAGATAAAAATGGAGTAGGAGAAAATCTTTCCTCTTCAGAACTTATGAGCCTATCTCTCCTAGGCCTTCCAAAATGTTGGCACAACTACCAAGACTTTGTAAATGGAAGGGACAAATTGCCAAATCGGGAGAGACTTTGGTTCAATTTGGTGTCGGAATAAATTCAAAGGAACACTAGATATGGAGTAACATTGAAAGAAGAGGAGGAAGATAATATTACCTTGGTTGGGAAGGGAAAGAGAACTAAGGGAAATAAGGCCCAATCAAGCCAAAGTTTAGCTAGAACAATGGAAAGAAGAAGGACCTAAGAAAGATAAAATGTTTTCACTGCCATGAAAATGGGCACTTTGCAACAAAGTGTCTGCACACGAAGTCTAACAAGAAGCCTTCAGGAGGAGTAGGAGGTGAAGCACTTACTCACCATTCAAATTAGACTTCATCCTCATTGCATGTATGGTGAACAATGTAATGGGGAGTGTGTGGTACCTAGATTCAAGTGCCTCGTTCCATATGTTAGGATGCAAATAATTCTTCAATAACCTAGAGGAGAAGGATTTCCAGATGCACATAGAACTTGAGGATGATGGGTGGTATATTACCAACAAAATTAGAAATGTAACCTTTAAGAGTGAGTAGGACTCCCATCTTCATCTGAAAGATGTTATGTATGTACTTGGGCTAAAGAAGAACTTGATATTGCAGTTATATTGGAGGATATAGGCTATGATGTTTTTTTCAGTAAGCAGAAAGCCTTTCTGAGACATGTAGTTATCAGGCAGGTGAAATAGATTAGAGTTAGAGTTAAAAATATCTACAAACTTGAGGTGGAAGCTTGTGTTGCACTGAG
The DNA here is from genome assembly GCA_000404065.3 of Pinus taeda. NCBI lineage: Eukaryota > Viridiplantae > Streptophyta > Pinopsida > Pinales > Pinaceae > Pinus > Pinus taeda. The sequence goes on along the minus strand of APFE030757808.1, from coordinate 115,594 downwards.
TAGCAAGGAATAAAAAGTGCAGAGTCGAGATGTTAGAGAACTTTGGCACATGTGCATGGGACACTTACACTATGGGGCCTTAAAAATGATGCAGTAGATTACCACTAGTCTCCCGAAATCTACCCTTGACCATAATGAAGTCTGCAAAGGATGCATATTAGGGAAATAGGTAAAATCCATATTCTAGGGCCAAGATAGCAGAGCAAGAGCAATCTTGGAGAGAGTCCACTTTAATGTATGTAGACCATTTTCTATAGACTCTACAACAAAACACAAGTATTATGTGATTTTTGTTGATGGATTTTCTAGAAAATGTTGGATCTTCGTCATGTAGAAGAAGGATGAAGTTATCCCAAAATTTGTTGAATTCAAAGCACTGGTTGAAAATTAGACTAGTTAGAAATTGAAAGCCCTAAGAAGTGACAATGGAGGAGAATTTGTTTCTAGCACCTTCAAGGACTTTTTTGCCAAAGAGGGTATTAGAAGAGAGTTGATAACACCCCATAACCCACAGAAAAATGGGGTGGCTAAAAGGAAGAACAAAAACATAGTGGGAGCAACAAGGGCCATGTTGCATGATCAAGTGTTTTGATTACATCTATAGGGAAAAACATACAACACCGTAGTTTATATGTAGAGCAGGATGCCTCAGAATACTTGGCATGATCACATCTGAAGAAGCCTTCTCTAGGAGGATGCTAGATATGTCTCATTTTAAATTTTTTGGAGCTACTATGTATTGCTATGTCTCCAAGGATAACAGGAATAAACTTGAGCCTACAACTGAGTTGAGAGTCTTTACAGGACAAACAAAGACACCACATAATTACTAGGTGTATTTTCCGTCACTCAGGGTGACAATAGTGAGGAGAGATGTCAAATTTGATGAGGAGATGGATATGAGATGCTCTCCAGAGTAAGAGATGAGTATCCCACCAAAGGAGGAGCTTCTAGCTCTAAAGGAGGAGCCTCATACATAGCTTCAAGATGTTGTGAAGCAGCCACAAATGGAGGAGCAACCACGAGGCTGAGTGGAGGAACCCATTCAACCATAACATTCTAGAGAGGGGAGGAAGAGAAATAGAGAAGTTGACAAATTGGTACAGGATGCACGAGAGAATTTGGGATATCCTACATCTCAACATAGGCAGATGAGGTCACTAGATAGGTACATTGGGTATATGGATCTCATAACATAACTCATTGATTTATATCCTTCTTCATTTGAGAGAGAAGTTTCTCAACCAATGTGGGTTGATGCCATGGTGGAGGAGTATGACTCCATCATGAAGAAAAGTGTATGGTAGGTGGTGCCGAGACGAGAGAACAAGTCAATGGTTGGTTTCAGATGGATCTACAAAGTGACGCATGCAGTTGATGGGATCATCAAGAAGTACAAGGCTAGATTTGTGGCCAAAGGCTTCTCTCCAGTAAAGGGAGTGGACTATGAGGAAATATTTTCCCTAGAGGCAAGATATTTCTCGATCAGAACAATTCTAGCATTAGCTGCATAAATGGGGTGGAAGATCCGCAAGATATTTCTCAATCAGAACAATTCTAGCATTAGCTGCATAAATGGGGTGGAAGATCCACCATATGGATGTGAAGACCACCTTTCACAATGGTGTTTCCGAGAAAGGCATTTACATAGAGAAGCCAAAGGGATTTGAGACATATGATAGGGAGACACATGTGTGTAGACTCAGGAGAGCTATATATGGTCTCAAATAGGTACCCCAAGCATGTACACTCCGATCGACACATATCTCAGTTGATTTGGTTTCACCAGAAGTGAAGAAGATGTTAATTTCCATCACATTGTGGTAGATGGCAAGTTGCTTATCTTGGTATTGTATGTTGATGGCTTAATACTTACAGGGGATAAGAAATTGATTCATGATGAAAGACATGCATTTGATGCATTACTTCCTTGGGTTAGAAGTATGGCAAGGTGATTGTGAGTTGTTTGTGAGCTAGGGGAAGTATTCCTCTGAAATAATACAAAGGTTTCACATGGTTGCAAGCCTGTAGAGACACCTCTAGCTACAAACTAGTGGAAGGAGAATGCTTCTTCAGGAGAGGTAGTAGATGCTACCATCCATAGACAACTTGTGGGATCCTTGATGAATCTGATGAACACAAAGCCTGCCATATGCTATGCAGTTAATCAATTGAGTCAAGCCATGGTGAATCCTACCAAGTTGTGCTAGAAGGAAGCAAAGCATGTGTTGAGATACCTCAGACGCACAACTGAGTATAGTTTATGGTACAAGAGGATAGAGGAAATGAAGCAAAAAGGCTTCATTGATGCAGATTAGGTAGGGATTCCATTAGACAGAAAAATGTGTTATCGTTAGTGTTAGGTATGCAACTATTTCCTTATATAGCAGGAATAGAGGTATATGGCACTCAACTCAAGAGAGGTTGAATACATGGTTGCAATTCAAGCAACATGTGAGGCCATATGGATGAGGAAAATACTTGTGGGTGTTATAAGTTAGGAGACAGATTTGATAATGATTTATTGTGATAATAAGAGTTGTATCAAACTCTGTGAGAATCCAGTATTTCATGATAGGTACAAACACATTGATATAAGGTACCATCACTTGCAAGATTGTGTGTAGTGGAGAATTATAGTGCTACAGTACATTCCATCTAAGGAGCGGGATGCAGATATCTTGACAAAGTCATTGTCAAAAGGCAAATTCGAATTCCACAAGTGTAGGATAGGGGTAGTGAAAAATCAATTTCTTGTTAAGAGGGAGTGTTAGTAATTATAGAAAGAAAGGTTAAATTTGACTTGTGGCTTAGTAAAAATTTAGTAATTTGATTTTCCACGTCAACAGGATGACTTGAATTGTAGTTAACTTGTGTGACATGGCCTTGTTTACTAGTTAGATCAACTAATTCAAGTTTGTAGGCTTGCAGTAGAGTTGTGAATATGGTGATTGCTAAAATTTAGCAATCTAGTTTAGTTATTTTCACTTGAACTTAGTTAACTGAGCTCAAGTCATTAGTTGATTCAATTGAGTAGTAGAATTTGTTGGGTGTGGAGCCTGATTATCTTCTTTATTCAGAGGTATCACTCCACTGGACCGCAGTTCGTAATGTGGAGGCAATGCTGCCTATAATATTTTCGTTGAAAGGGGGGTCTAAGGGGGGTGACAGTGATCTTTAGGAGCCCCCCACCCACCCCTAGCGGGGGATCAGGGGCAGCACCCCCGAAGTTAAAAATAGATGTAAATTGCCTTGTAAAATGTTGTAATTTCGTAGTCAATATGGGTCGTTCATTAGAAGGAGATCTCACAGTAGAAGTTATGTTTAATTTAGGGTTTTTTTCCCTAGAAGGCAACCCCTCACTATATATGAGGGAATTGTATTGCATCTATGTAGATCTATATTCTGAGTGAGAAAGAGAGAGGAGATTGTGTGAGAGCGAAGAGGGAATTTAACCAGGTCTGTTATTAGGTGTATCTCTTCAGTTTGTTGGATTATATAAAGGAGGACTGGTTGTTTCTCCGTGGATGTAGCCCAAATTGGGTGACCACGTAATCTGTGGTCTCTCTTGTTTTATGTGTTTTCTGTGTTTATATTTCTGCAATATATTTTATGTGTTCCATTGCTCTGTAATATATAATTTTCTAACAACTGGTATCAGATCTGAAGATCTATTTGGCTGATAAACTCGTAGGAGAGAAGGATTCCTATTTCGAGTGGGAGCAACGACAGAAGATGGTAGGTTTAGGGTCGAAAAATTTAACGACCAAAATTACTAGCTATGGAAGATGCAGATGGAATATTATTTGTACCAGAAAGATTTGTACCAACCATTGAGCAGAAAGGAAAAGAAGCCGACGAGTATGACTGACACAGAATGGGATATTCTCAACAGAAAGGCACTTGGAACAATACAGATGTGCCTAGCGGCGTCAATAGCCTTTAATATTTCAAAAGAAACGACAACAGAGGGTTTAATGTCGGCATTGGCCAAACTATATGAAAAACCCTTGGCCTCAAATAAGGTATTTCTTATGAAGTGTTTATTTAATATGAATATATTAGAAGGTGGATCTATTGTTGATCATTTAAATGAATTTAATACAGTTACCAGTCAATTAAGTTCTATAGGGGTAACTTTTGATGATGAAGTTAGGGCTCTATTATTTATGTGCTCATTGCTAGAAAGTTGGAATGGATTAGTTATGGCCATTAGTAACTCTGTCTCTGGATCTAGTATTTAATGTTTGATGATGTTGTCGATGCAATCCTTAGCCAGGAAATGCGACAGAAAAGCTATGGTGAGACATCAGGTAATGCTTTGAATATAGAGACTAGGGGAAGAAAAATGGAAAGAGGAAAGAGCCCAGGATATTGTAGTAAGTCAAGGAAAGGCAGATCCAAGTCCAGATCGGGGATAGTGTGCTAGAAATGCGGGAAGAAAGGACACCTGAAGAAAGACTGCAAGTCTTGGAAGGGAAAAGAAGGAGATACACAGCAAGAAAACAACCATGAATCGAATGTGACAAGTCATGTGTTGCAAGATGCTTTGATTCTTTCATTAGAAAATATTATTGATGCCTAGGTGGTAGATTCAGAGGCCTCATTCCATGCCACACTTGATAGGAAACATTTTCATGATTATGTTCAAAGAGATTTTGGACAAGTTCAATTGGGTGATGATAAACTTTGTAAAATCATTGGAATGGGTATAGTTTTCATAAAACAACAGAATGGAAATCAATGACTATTGAAGGAGGTAAGGCATTTTCCAGTTCTGAAGAAAAATCTTATTTCAACAAGGCAGTTGGGAGGTGAAGGTTGTGTGACTACTTTTATAGATAAAACCTCGAAGGTCACTAAAGGATCCCTAGAAATAGAAAAAGGAGAAAAGGTTGGTACATTGTATTTATTCAATGGTATTTCTAATTATGTTAATGCTTTAACCTATAAAGGAGTAGATACGGCATTATGGCATCATAAGCTTGGGCACACGAGTTAGAAGGGGATGAAAATTCTTCACTCAATAATTTTTTTTCCAGGTTTGAAGCATGTTGATTTAAAATTCTATGAGAATTATGTTTATGGAAAATAGAAGAGAGTCAAATTCCTCAAAGTTGGGAAAGAAAAGAAGAGAAAAAAATTAGAGCTTGTGCATACAGATGTATGAAGACCTACTCAGGTATCATCTCTCGGTGGCTCTCGTTATTATGTTACTTTTATTGATGATGCAACCAGAAAAACCTGGATTTATTGTATTCGAAATAAATCTGACGTATTTGATACTTTTAATAAATGGAAAGCTTTGGTTGAAAATGAGACAGGAAAAAGGTTGAAGTGTCTCAGATCAGACAATGGAGGTGAATATTGTAGCAAAGAGTTTGATAGGTATTGTTCAAATAATGGAATTCGCAGAGAGAAGACAGTTCCACGAACACCACAAGAAAATTGTGTGTCAGAAAGGATGAACGAGACAATCATGGAGTGCGCAAGGTGCATGAGATTGCATGCATGATTTCCTTTACAATTTTGGGCAGATGTTGTAGATACTGTTGTTTATCTAATAAATAGAAGGCCTTCAAGTTCCTTGGATGGTGGTATTCTAGAGGAGGCATGGACAAGTAAAAAGGTAAACTACTCCTTTTTAAATACTTTTGGTTGTGAAGCCATTGTCCACATTAATAAATAAAATAGAACAAAGCTTGAGGCAAAATCAAAGAAATGTACCTTTATTAGATATGGTGTTAATGATTTTGGTTATCGCTTTTATGATTATGAAAATCACAAAATCATTAGAAGCAGAATGTCATATTCAATGAAAAGGTTTTGTACAAGAATCAGTTGCAAGAAAAGAAGCAAGAAAAATAAAACAGAGAATACACAGTGCTTGATGAGATCATGGAAAAAGTGAAGGTGCCTGAAAATCATAATGATCAACAACCATAGCAACAACATCAACCACAACAACAGAAAACACCTCAAACACTTGAAAGTGGTGTTAGAAGATCTACCAGGATAAGTAGACCCCCTGAACGATACTCTCCTTCATTATATTATGTATTGTTGACTGATTCTAGTGAACCAGAATTTTATGAAGAAGCAGTGCAGGTAGAAACTAGGAAGAAGTGTGAGCAAGCCATGAAAGAAGAGATGGACTCCTTAGCACATAACCAGACTTAGGACTTATTCAGGTTGCCCGTAGGTAAAACAACATTGCAGAATAAATGGGTTTATAGGCTAAAGGAAGAAGATGGAAGAAAACACAATTGCAAAGCTAGACTTGTGGTGAAAGGGTTTGCACAGAAAAAGGATATAGACTTTGATGAGATATTTTCTCCTGTTGTTAAAATGACTTCAATCAGAACCATTTTAAGTCTAGTAGCTGCTGAAGATTTGCATCTTGAGCGGTTAGATGTAAAGACAACCTTTCTCCATGGGGATTTGGAGGAAGAGATATATATGTAGTAGCCACAAGGATATGAGGTAAAAGGGAAATAGAAACTAGTGTGCAGGTTGAAGAAGAGCTTGTATGGCTTAAAATAGGCTCCAAGGCAGTGGTATCTAAAATTTGACAGGGTTATGTCTGAACAAGGTTATACTAAATGTCACTCTGATCATTGTGTTTATTTCAACAGGCAAAATGATGGAAGTTATCTTATATTGTTATTGTATGTAGATGACATGCTTGTTGCAGGTTTTAACATGCAGGAAATAAATGTGCTCAAAAGAAAACTAGCGAACTCATTTGCAATGAAGGATTTGGGTGATGCAAAACAAATCCGTGGTATGAGAATAACTAGAGACAAGAAGAATCGAAACTTAATATTTTCTCAGAGTGAGTACATAGAAAAGGTGTTGAAAAGATTTAATATGCAGAATGAAAAACTAGTCAGTACCCTTTTGGCTAGCCATTTCAAACTAAGTAAGGAGGTGTGTCCCAAGACTCGGGAAGAAATGGATTATATGTCTAAAGTTCCATATGCATCAGCAATTTGAAGCTTAATGTATGCAATGGTCTGCGCAAGGCCTGATATTACACATGCAGTGGGAGTTGTAAGCAGGTACATGAACAATCCAAGAAAAGAACATTGGATGGCAGTGAAGTGGATTCTCAGATAGTTGATAGGTACCACAAGTCAAGCATTATGCCTTGGTGGTTCAAACACTGCTCTACATGGATATGTTGATGCAGATATGGCGGGTGATAGAGATAACAGGAGGAGCACAACAGGGTATGTGTTTACTGTAGGTGGAACAACTGTCAGTTGGGTTTCAAAACTACAAAGTGTTGTTGCACTCTCAACAACAGAAGCAGAGTATGTTGCTGCTACAGAGGCTAGTAAACAAATGATTTGGTTACAAAGGTTTATGGATGAATTGAGTAAGAAGCAAGAGTTGGGAAGGTTATACAGTGAGAGCTAGAGTGCCATACATCTTGCAAAGAACTCTATATTTCATTCCAAGACAAAACATATACATCTCAAGTATCATTTCATATGGTCAGTGTTGGAAGATGGACAGGTGAAACTGGAAAAGATACACACTAACCAGAATCCTGCATATATGTTAACAAATGTTGTAACCAGGGAGAAACTGAGATTCTGCTCAGTTTCAATTGGTCTTCAAGTATGATGAATAAGATGAGAAACATCCAGGTCCGAAGTAGGGTGATTGTCCAACAAATGAAGCAACGGTGGAGTTTCTATAATCAGTCTCCAAGTGCGATATTGTTGCGTGTGGAGCCTGATTAATTTCTTTATTCAGAGGTATCACTGCATTGGACCCCAGTTTGTAATGTGGTGGAAACACAGTCCGTAATATTTGAACTACAATGGGGGTCTAAGGGGGCGGTAGTGATCTTTAGAAGCCCTCCTTGGCGGGGGATCAAAATAGAGAGAAGATTGTGTGAGAGAGAAGACGGAATTACAGCGGATCTGTTGTTGGTTATATCTCTTTAGTTTGCTGGATAATATAAAAGGAAGGACTAGTTATTTCTCCATGGATGTAGCCCGAATTGGGTGAACCACGTATATTTGTGTATCTCTTGTTTTATGTGTTTTCTATGTTTATATTTCTGCAATATATTTTATGTGTTCCATTGCTCTGTAATATATAATTTTCTAACAGAATTGTTGTTAACTCAGTGATCACTCAGCTAAACTAGTCAATTAGCTAAAAATAGCCCAGACATGCATGGAATTCAAATTGCCTAGCTAGAGTGGAGGAAAAGGCACATTGTAATTGTCAATTTTATACTAGTTGAGTGTATAGGCTTGGCATTGATGCAGGTGATCTATTCCTTGGGAATTACACAGGCAAATAGGGAATTTCCCTATCTTTAGGAGTTGAATTTATTTAGGAGCTTAATTTCGTTAGGATTGCACAAGGAAACAGGAGGAAGTTAGAGCCTTGAATTGGCTAAGTGTTGGCCAGAGCAAGATAGTGAGCAGGAGAGCATGTTTATAGTGCAGGGTGTGCTTCAGGATTGAAGCAACACATTGTAATAGTTTCTCATTATCATCTAATTAATGAAAACAAACAAAGGGGTTTTTCTCAGTTGGGTTCCCTTGTAAAATCATTGTGTTCTTGTATTTTTGAAGATTTCATGTCATTACATGTGTTTCTAAATTGTGATTTACATTCCGCATTATTATAGAGGAAAATTGTAATCTCTTGATTTTTGTTCGATTTCATTAGTAGTAGAAAAATTATATTAATTTCTACAAGGGTAGCTGAGACACAGGTCCTAACAACAATTATTGTCTTGCCAACATCTCCCTTAGAGGTAATTTGGGAAGGTACATCAATAGCACCTATTAAAGAGCATGAAGGACCTTGTTGGTTTTTAAGTATGGGGGTTTACGCAGTGCATTATATTAGATATCATTTTGGGATTCAACTGCGTTAAGTAAGTCATTCACGTATGACCATTTCCATGAGAGGTAGTCGTAACTGACTAATTTCTCATGATTTTTGAATAGTTCACTTAGCACTCATTGCATCGGGTGATGCTCACAGGGGTGAAGAAGTGGGATTGAAACTAGTGAAATGTGGAGAACGAATCACATAGCATCAATCATCACTTCCGGGGCTTGCACCCGGTAACCAGGACTTCCCAGGAGGTCACCCATCCCAGAACTCCTCTGGCTCAAGCGCGCTTAACTGTGGAGTTTTTCCCACAATCAAGCCCACTTAGCTTGCTAACCCATTTGCAAAACCTTAGCAAGTATTGTGCCTCATGAACCATTCAAGTAGAGATCCCTTGACTCTTTTTGAATTTAAGTATGGGGGTTTACGCAGTGCATTATATTAGATATCATTTTGGGATTCAACTACGTTAAGTAAGACCTTGTTGGTTATTTTAAATTTAATGTATCTCTTATTGCATTGGTTCTCTAAGGAAAAGGGCGGTTGGGTTTTTTCCCTTATAGATTTTCCCCATGGTAAAATCTTGTTGTCTTTTTGTACATTGTGATCTCTATTGCTCTATTGTCTCTATAGTTAAATTTCTAAATGTGTAATTTTTATTTTTATTTTAAGAAACGGTTAGACTGGTATATTATTTCTTGGCTGAAATGCCTCAAATCATATTACAAAATGGGGAGGGGCTCAGATTTGCCTCATCTTGTAGCCATATGGCTGTCCTCTTCAAGATCTTTCTGATTTTACATTCTGTTCTTCTGGCATAATTTTCTATCTATCCTAATTTAAAGATGCAAACAAATTGCTTCAGGAGAAAATAATAATACATATTTATTGGACTGCTAGGGGATGGGATCCCAGCCTTCTTCTCCGTCTCTTGTATAATTTCCGAGAGGGAGGCTAACTGCTATATTGGCTTCAGCATCTGCTTCTTTGTTGTTTTCCCTCTTTATGTGAAGAAATTCCAGCTTATGGAAGGAGGATCTAAGAGTGTTGATTCTGCTCAGCAATCTAGATAGTCTTAAATCAGAGGGAGGTGAATTTTCCACCATGGCGTTTATAATAATCTGAGAATCCCCAAAAACCACTACCTCTCTGATTCCCAATTTCTTAAGCACCTTGAGACCCTGGAGAAGAGCAAGTGCTTCAGCTTGAATACTGGTGTTGACGCCCACTCCCCAAGCATAACTAGCCTCCGTTATACCTTCTGCACTTTTAATAACCCCACCAGCTCCAGCTCTGCCAGGATTTCCTTTAGCTGCACCGTCAAAGAAGAGTGCTTTCATCGCCTTTTTGCTGCAGAATTCGGCAAACCTTGAGTCATTTAGTCGGATTTGCCAAGACTTTAAGGGTGGCGGGGGATTCTTTGCAGTGTCTAAGAGGTGGAGATCCAGGGAGGCACCCCAGACTATATCTTGTTCCGTGAGGTCCTTTAAACTTATCTGATCTCCCACACATTCTTTAAGATGGCTTTTAATTTTTACCCAGATTAGCTTAGGAACACTTTTCTTATTCATAAAAATCCTTTGGTTTCTTTCTAACCAGTATGCCAACAAATTAGCTTGGGCAGGGCGTGCCATGCATCTCTGATTTGTGAATTCTGAACAGTGCCTCTTGGATAAATTCGTTTCCAATTAGAAAAAAGCTCAGCGCAGTGGTTGAATGGTCCAAAGTTCATGTTCCATGGCTCTAAGGCCTCCTTCCACAGGTCTGCAGCGAACTTGCAGGATAACATCATGTGAGGCGCGTTTTCCTCATGGTCCTCACACAGAGAACAGCGTGATGGCCCTGAGTACCCAATTTTCTTGAGTCTGTCTTCTGTCAAGATTCTATGGTGGCATAGCAGCCAGCAGAAGGTATCTACTTTGGGCAGCGTTTCTGAAGACCAAACCTCCTTCCATGGCCTCGGATCAGGCGGAGCGCTGGGAATTCGAGTGAGCTGGGCATATCCCTTAGAAACAGAATAATTGCCAGGGATAAGTCCCCAGCCTCTGGTATCTGGTTTCCTTGTGTTCAGCGGAGCTTTGCCTTTCAGATGAGCAAGGAGGGCAGCGTAATCGTGGACAAGATTCGCAGGCACCTCCAAATGCTTCCACTGCCACCAATCTCCATTGTCCCAGAGGGATAGGTCCCACAATGTTTTGATGTTTTCTGAATTCATCCATTCTCTCAGTGTGGCTAATGAGTGATCTTCTGCCAACGGATCGCTTCCCATGATGCTATCTTCCCAGATTTGTATACGTTGTCCGTTCCCTGGTATCCAATGTGTGTGCTGCTTAATCAGAGCTACGAAGTTAACACAGTGTTTGTGGATCGGCGTACCAGCTGTTCCCTTTAAATTGCTCAGGCAGCGCATTCTCTGCCCTCCATAGTATTTTTTCCACAAGGCCTGTTGTGCCCAACCCGGTTTTGGAGCGATAATCCTCCAAACCAATTTTGCACCCATCGCTGTGCTTTGAATGTTGAGATTTTTAATATTTAAACCACCTTCTGATCTAGGCAGAGAGATCATATTCCAACTTAGTAAAGGGATTTTTCTCTCGTTGCCTTTGCCCCCTTTCCAATTTTTTTTTTTGATATGCTCCTCCATCTTCCTCATTATACTGTTGGGCGCCATCATAATTGTAGCCTGAAAGATGGGCAGGCTATTCAAAACAGACTTAATCAATACTGTCTTACCTGCTAGATTGAGCCAATTATGTCCCCAGGACTGAATTTTTAGCTTGAATTTTTCCAACAGCGGCATCCAATCTCTGCTGAGGATCCTTTTTTGAAAGATAGGGAGCCCCAGGTATTTGAATGAAGTCCAAGCAGCGGAGGCTGTAAAACCAAGGCAATTAGAGATAGCTTGGATCAGTCTGGCAGAGGTGTTCCAACAGTAAACTTGGAATTTGCCTTTGTTGAGCTTGCTTCCTGAGTCTACACAGTACTCTTTCACTACCTCTTTAAATCTGTTTGCCAAAACCACTGAAGCGGCTCCCAGCAACAGAGAGTCATCAGCAAACAACGCATGATTTATACTTTTTACTCCTCTTGCAATGTTTATTCCCATTATTTCTTGCTCTGACTGCTTTCTGTTCAAGAGGAAGCTTAATACTGATGCTTGGAGGACAAAGAGCAAGGGGGAGAGGGGACATCCTTGCCTCAGCCCTCTTGAGGCTTTGAAGAAGTCCGTGGCTCTCCCATTTACCAGAGGGGTGATCCATGACTCACTAATACAAACCTTGATCCAATGATGAACTTATGCCCAAACCCGAATTTATGTAGAACCTCCAGCAAGAATCTGTGTCTAACCCTATCAAAGGCACTTTCAAGATCAAGTTTGATAACCATTCCTTTCTCCTTCCGGGCAAAACTTGAGTGGATTGCTTCTTGAACCAAGATATAGTTGTCTGCTATCTGTCTTCCTTGAATGAAGCCCCCCTGGTTCTCTGGGATGATGTTCGGGAGAATTTTTTTCAACCTGTTCGCAATCACTTTTGTTATTAGCTTATAGCCAATATTTCAAAGTGAAATAGGGTGGAATCTGGAGAAGGAATTTGCACCTCTTTCCTTTGGGATAAGGGCCAAGAAAGCCGAATTAGTGCTTCCCCCTATCTTTTGACAGTTTTGAGACTTCCGTACCATCCTACACAAGTCTTTTTCGATAATCTGCCAACAGTGTTGTAATAATCTGGCTGTAAAGCCATCAGGGCCTGGAGCCTTGTCCGGCTCCATAGAGAAGAGGGCGGCTTTGATTTCGTTGTTTGTGACTTCTGCTTCCAAGAACTGATTCTTTCTGTTAGATATCCGCTTGGGAACCTCATTTATAGTCAATGGGATTTGAGCTTGTTCCTCTTTTTGGCTATAAAGCTTTTTAAAGTGCTGAAAGGCCACAGTCTTTATGCTTTGAGTGTCTCTATGAATAGAGTTCTCTTCCCTGATTTCAGTGATGCTGTTGGATTTTTTACGAGCTTGAGCTTGTTTATGAAAAAATGATGTATTTATGTCACCTGCCTTGAGCCATAGCCTACGAGATTTGATCCTCCAATATTCTTCCTCAGCCATGCTTGCTTTAAGCAACTTTTGCTGGATATCTGCTTCTGTTTCGAGGATTTCTTTTGTGATCTCCTCATTTTCTTAATTAAGTTGGTGGGTTTCTGGTTGCTCTTGTAACTTCTTTCTTTCCGCTGTAGGGTTTGGGAGAGATTTTGCCCAAACTTTAAGAGCTTACTTCACTCTCCTGAGTTTTTCCTCCCACACAAAGAATGGAGAGCCATTCACTGGTTGCTTCCACATATCCTTTACTAATTGCAAGAAGGTTTGCTCCTTGATCCAAAGAGAATTGAATTTAAAAGGAGTGGGGCCTTTATCCCAATGAGCCGAGAGATCTAGCTTAATGGGCATGTGATCAGAGACGCTGCATGGAAGAATATGCATTCTAGTATCTAGACCAAGAATTAAAAAAGAGCTTTGAACAAGAAATCGATCTAACCTTGTAGCGATGTGGCTTGGACCAAGTATACTTGCCCGACGAAGGTTTGATGTCGATCAAGTCCCAATCCTGGAGTAGATCTTCAACCCACTCTCGCGTTGGATCCCTTACTATGCTCCCACCACGTTTCTCAGCCGTAGATAGTGTAAGGTTAAGATCTCCCGCGATGATAATATTTGCTAGATCTTCAGTTTCTGCCAGCTCTCTGATAGAATCCCAGCAATTCTTTTTTTCTCCTGTATTGACCGGGATATACACATTGAAGAGACAAAGAGTCTCATCTGAATCAACGTGCTTTAGTTTTGAGAATAGCCAGTGGGTATTGGCGATCTCTTTCACCCTTGTGAGCTTCCTTGGGTTCCAGAGGGTACCCAGACCTCTTGAGGCACCTCTGGCTGAGACTGCTTGCCCTTCACTTTTTTTCCAAAGATTTTTGCCTATATGGAGGAAAGCCTTGTCCTCCATTTTTGTCTCCTGGATGAGGAGTATGTCAGGATATTCGGATCTTATCAAACTTTTTACTGCTTCTTCCTTGATTTGCTCCCCATACCCCTACAATTCCAGGAGACGATTCTCATTATTTATTTTTGGAGTGGAGAGCTCCTTTAGAGCTCTGGGGCGGATTTCTGTTCATCTTCGGAGTCTTAGCCAGAAGTTTCTCGAGAGTGGGTTGACTTCCTTACAGTTTGTCTTTGTATGTCTCCTGCTCTCTTTTCTCACGGGTTGATTTTCTGCCCCTCAACGATCTTCTAGCCGAGGTTTGTGTTTCTCCTATCTCTCCTTCTTCTTCTGAATCCTCTGAACCTTACACTTCCTCAACCTCTTCTGAGGGTGTATCTTCCATTCTGTTTGTTTTACTACCTATTTGCTTTGGATCTTGGGGGGGCTCTTTTTGAGCCAATTCTTCTTTTTGTGTCTCTACCTCATGGACTTCCTCTGATGCTGAGCTGAGTTGTATAAATTTATTTCCTTGCTTTTCCCTATGTGGCTTTTGAGACCCCATTTGATTTGCTTTCCCATTGGCGTTTCCTGTTTTTGGGGCTTTGTTTTTTGTCCTTTTGACCTGCATCCACCCGTCCTCTTTGCCTTTCTCTATTTCAGCGTTTTTTGGACATCCTCTGGCGAAGTGGCCATAGACCTGGCACTTCTTGCATTTGAACGACAGTTGTTCATAATCTAGCTTTTGGAGATGCGTCCAACTGCCAACTCTGATCTTTATTGCCTCTGGTAGGCCAACCTCAAGGTCGACTTCAACACAAATTCTTGCACAATCATATTGATCTTTGTTATTAGCTCGGTCAATAAATTTACCCAGGGTATTCCCGATGTGCTTGAGGGATTCTCAGTTCCAACAATGCATTGGAAGGTTAAGCAATCTAACCCACACAGGCACGACAGAGGACACATCGACTGCTGGATCAAAGTCTGGCGTCCACTTATTGAGATACAGTCCTTGAGGACCCATGAAGTAGGGTCCATTTCGAAAGATCAGATCCTTATCTTCCTTTTCTAAAAATTCGAATAGGAAGAAACCCTTCCCCAGAAAGTAAGAAGTGACTTTGCCCGATATCAGAGGCGCCCAGTTCCTTGAGACCCAGCTTTCAGTGGATCTGGGGGAGGGCTAGAGGCTGGTGAACTGTCCCACCAAGGCACGTTCAAACAAAGAAAGGGAAACCTGGATCGGTTTCTCAGGCGGGAGTGAGATCTCTGGGTTATCATCAAGTCGTTTCACAAATTTCGACGCCTCTGTAGATTTATTTTTAGGCAGCGAGTTTAGCAGATTTGAGAAGGCCTCTGCTTCAGCGGGGGAGGGTGTATAAGACTCCATGAGGGAGATCTCAGCTCGACGAGCTCCCCCCGATCTCTCCGGGCATAGTCGAGACGATCTGGCCGTGCCAAACGAAAGACCTCAGGTGGTCGCAGGGCTGAATTCTCAGCTCGATGCAGGGGAAGTCGGCTCAGCACTGCACGCTTTGATCAGATGGCATATCAGCGTGCAGAGGACGTCTGCCAGGAAGGCTCTGTCTGCACCACTCGAAAGCCCTCAGGCGGCCGCAGGGCCGAGGGCTCAGCTCGATCAGTCGGCTCAGCACAACGCTAGGTCAGCTATGAAACCTTAAAACCCTCCAGTTCATCCAACGGAATTCCAAGAATCGTTAATGGAATTTTCTTTCGGAATTCGAACTCGAAACCTCTTAACATCACTGACGCACAATTTTCTTTTGGAACTCGAACTCGAAACCTCTTAACATCACTGACGCACACTTTTCTTTTGGAACTCGAAATCGAAACCTCTAACACATCACCAGACGGCCATTTTCCCGTCACGGTTTTCTTGGCATTCGAACTCGAAACCTCTTACGACGTACATTTTTCCGTCACGGTTTTCCAGCATGCTGTCGTCGTTAAGTTCTCCCTAAATGTGTAATTTCTTAATGACACATTGAAAGTGAAAAATAATCATATGCATCATTGTTAGTAATGATTGAGTTTAATAAATAAGCGCTTGTATAAGTTGCATTAGAAAAATCAATATAGTATCAGAGCTATGGATGAAAGAGAAACCTGAAGCTAATATATACGACTTGATCCATAAACCCTAGTCCGAAGTTTTTTCCATAAAAGAGACTAAATTCTTAGAAGAAGACCTTAGAAGAGAGTTGTAGATATCCAAAATACTTGACCAAGATTGAAGCATAAATTCCATTGAGGAGATGTGAAGACCTAAGAGGACCTCAAAATTTCAAGTATAAAATTATTTCCATTTAAGGATGAAGTTTGAATCCTTGGTCCATTTCAAAATAAAGAGGACACATAACCAATTTCTAAGGTCAAAGACCAAATCTTAGAAAATATGGAAGGTATTCTTTCTCAAAGATATGAAGGTCTTAGATCTCAAGGAACCTCAATGTCTGTTTAAAAGAACCAAGAATCATTCTTAAGTCTAAAGGCCGAAACTTATTTTAAGAAGATCGAAGTCTCATATTGAAGCTAGATTGAATAATGCTTCAATTGTTTTCAATAGGAAGGTCTAAATTTATCATAGCTTATTACACTAAGCCAAATATTTGATCCTTAGAACAAAGATATCTCAAAGGTTAGAGAGACTTTGGATTTGGTTAATAAATCTCATCCCTAGTTTCATATTAATAAGTCAAGGACTGAAGTCCTATTTCAAAACCTCAATACATATGACTTAGAGAAAAACTAGCCTTAATTCAAGAAATCAAAAGTCAAATCATTTATTTCATTTGTGAGAAGATCAAGGTCTAAGTTGACAAGGCCTCAATATATTTCAATAAAGGATGCAACATTTTTCTCAATACTAAAGCCTATGAAAAGCTTTAGACCAAACCTTAGAAGTTCGTTCGAAATTCCTCTAGATACAGAAGACCAAAGTAAAAGGATTGTATTGGAAGGCTGAAGTTTAAAATCTCATACAATTTCTATGATCTGAATGTTTATTAATCAAATAAATCTGATGTCTTAAGTGGAAATATTGAAGCCTAGAGTGAGAATTTGTATAGTAATGAGCTAGGAAAAGAATCCAGTGAAGTTGGATACCTATGATCACAAAGATAAGATACATTTCTAGGACCCTAAAGGATGTCTCTTTTAAGGAAGAAATGGTCTTTGTCTACTTGCAAGCTAAGTGACCTTTTGTGTCTTAATAATATTGGTAATTGCGAATGTGTTTTATTGTCCTCGTGGATTTTTTGATGTTTTATTGTCTAATCTAAATAGTATTTTTTTTTTCATGTGAGCTCATTACGATGATGAGGACCGAAAATCCAAAAAATTGAGCTACAATAAAGTTTGAAGGTAGATCACGACCACTTGTGAAAAATATGTGACCCTACTAAAAGGTTGAAGTTGTGATCTTCCTTGAAGAAGTTGTTTTACAATCCATTTCAGATATGGAAAGAAATATGATTTTTTAGGATGACTTTAGGGTTGTTGGAAATCTGTTGTATCAAATGTTTGAGATAGTAGTTGCATCCCATATTTGATATTTAACCAATTGACTCTAATACTATGACTAATTAATAACCTTCAATATTGAGCTATAAGATTCTTTGTGCAATCACTTGAATGATAAAATGGTTAGCACTCCTCTCCAAGCAAGAGGGAGTTTAAAAGGATGTTGGAACTAGGAAGCAATATTGTAAGGATTGTCCCCTTGTTCAACTATGGGAAGCTTGAAAGATTCTAAATGAAGAAATTGAAGCAGAATCTTGAACTTCTTGAATAGATTTGTAGAAACTGTTATGAAAGATCTTACACCTAATAATGTGGAAATTTGGATTCCGAGAACAAATATTTGGTCCGAAATGATGGAATCCATTCTCTGCACATTGATATGAAGAGTGAGTAGCTAAAAGATTAATTATTGCTACTACTACAATATTTTGTGGTTTACAGGCATCAAGGATAAACTAAGGTTTTATTCATATGAAGATGTAAAGTGAAAATATATACTTTGGAAGTATTGATTATAAAATAGTCTAAGGTTTGAGACATTTGATTTTATAGGGTTAGTAGACCCTAGCAAGTAAAAAGGGATTTTGTGAACATACCCTAAGATTGGATATTTCCGTTGAAATAAGAAACCCTAGTTCTTACAAGAAAGGGGTGACATCATAAAAATGTGGATGAAGCTAACAAAGTTGAAAATGGATGCAAGAAGACCAAAAATCAAGAGGGAGTTGACATTCTTCTCAATGATAAGTATCTTATATCTCTCTTATTTGAGTATTACTACTATTGGTGTTTTAACAGTAATTAGTCTCTTGAATTCTTTGCTTGGTTGTAATTGATCTTCCATGGCTTCCTAGTGAGGATTGAAGGTAAATATTAAAGGCTACCTAGAATTTGGTAGAAGATGTAAGAAAAAAAGGTTGTGACAAGAAGACTCTCCATGAAATAGGGATCTGCGATAAGATATTGTACTAGATGATATATGGACTTAGAGAGAGAAATATGTCTTGATCTATACTAGAAAGAAGTCAATATTGACATCAAAGACAAAGTATGATTGGATGACATGAAATACAAAGTGAAATATTACCTTTGTAAGAGGGAGAAGGCTATGAAGGGACATTTTTTTAGGAAAACGTATGTTAAAAGTTTATTCTCTCTATGTTTTTTTCCACTGCATTAGATGGTTATAGAGATCATCTTCTTTGATGAAATAAGAAGTGTACATAAGAGAAACCTAAATATTGTGTGGTATATGAAGAAATCTTATGCTTGTAAGTAGAAGGAAAGCTTTGCATAGACTCCTTTTGTATTGATGGCTCAAGGTTGGGCCTATATGATTTGTTTTTCTAACAAAAGCATAATAGATCATGTGTCATAGCGAGTTGCATTGATCGAAAGATTTTCTCTAGAGGGAAAATTTAAGGCTTCTCCAACCCTTGTCTTAGCTCTAGAGGGATTTGACCTAAAAATTCAAGATGAAATATCTTGACTAGATAGTTGATAGCATCAGGGGCATAGAGAAAATTAGGTTTTCCATGGCAATATCAGTTTAAGGAAGAATACCTAGTTATGGTAATTGATGTAACCAAGATGATGGATCGAGTGAAGTAAGAATATCAGTTTATGGATGAGCCAAGGAATGTAGCTAAACATGTGCTGAAGTACCAACATGGTCATGGAACAATCAGTTATCATTCGAAGGATGTCTCAAAAAGAGAAGTACAACTATAGGAATTCACACTGGGTAAGGAGTATTGAAGACAAAGAGTTTGTATATTGCTTCAGTTTGGGATACATTATGATATTTTGCATGAGTAGGAAGCAAAAATCTGTTGCAGTCAATGGTCGAGTATATTGCAGCTTGGTTGGGAAGTTGAGAAGCATTATGACTCCAACTTGCAGGATTGTTAGATCAGGTGCAGATGACAACTTGATGATAGGTCAAGGCACCTTGAGATCTAGTACCAAGACATGGTACAGGAAGAGAGCACATAAGCTTTAGTATATCTTTGTTGATGAGAAAACAACTGATATTATGACAAAGCCTTTATCCCAAACAAAGTTTGTATACTTTAGGGATAGGATTGGACTTATGGAGAACCCCCTTAGTGAGAGGGAGTACTTATGTGCCATCAACAGGGGCATGGCTTCCACTTTTAGAACAAGCACTTTTAGGACAACAGGAGCATGGAACATAATGTTGATGAGTGTGTTGAGCTAATTTATTAATACAAATTAACACAAGTACTTAATTATCAATCCGGGTTTGTAAAACTTGGAGGCAAGTCCACAGCGTATGGATATCAAAGGTAGCCAAGCTTAGAAGATAAAATTTGAAGAGTTAAGGAAGTAAATATTACAAATATAAACCTATTTTAGCAATTTCTAATTCATTTATGTAATATGTGAGGGATGAGGCTCCTAACTTAGGAGAACCAGGTTGTCCTTCCCTACAATACTACTTTCATCAAGATAAATCGAAATCACTAATTAACAATGGTTTATGATGCAGAAGATGTAAAAGAAGAAGCTCCTAACTAAGGAGGACCAGATTGTCCTTCTTCACAACTCTACTATATCATAATTACCATTGCTTCAAACCAGAAATGTAAAAATAACTTCAAATAAGAAAAGGAGAATGAAATTCAGTTTTAGTTCAAGATCAAATAGGAGGGGAATTTAACTTAAATTCCTGTGTGTCCCTCCATATGTAGATTAGAATTAAACCAATATTCATTCAGCAATCATCACACATCTAAATACATTTGAAACAAGAACTAATTTATGAAAACTATGAAAATTTAACCAAAAGTGCACTTAGCTTGGTGTGGGGGCCCTCCACCCTTGCCTTGCACACTTGAAGAAATCTCAGTTACAACAACTTCAGTAAATCAACCAAGCATGAACAACAAATTGAAATGAATCAGTTTCTTCAATTATCTTTCAGTCTTCAAAGAGTCTCAAAATCAAATTACATAAATTCTACATTAATTCTACCTCACATAAGCCTTCAAAGTTTTGGCTTAAATAGAAGATCATGAAACAAACTGATATAAAGTATCTCTAACAAATATATCTATCCATATCCACATATCCAAGTTGAATCCATCCAATATATCACTAAAAATATGGAAAATCCCATGAAATCATAAAACTGCCCTATTTCCTAGGGATTTTCTGGATGACTAGTCATGTTTGACCAGCCTTGACTGGGCTTGATTTAGCTTGTTTTGATCGAACCAATTGGAATTAGTTCAGTCCTAGTTCCAAAGCTTTTCATTCATGTATCTAGCTTGAGCCCAAGTGTCCTGCAAATATGTCATCCACATAGCCATTACAGGTATTTCTGATTCTGTCCAAAAATACTCTTAAAACCCAATTTTTGCAAAAATATCTAAAAATTGAAAAACATAATTTATTTGTTTGAATATGCATAATAAGGTCAAAATAAGGTGTATACGGATGGTATATGGTGACAAATGGTGGAAATTAGGTGGATTTTAATAAGCAAAATATGATAAAAAAAACGAGGGCCAACATCTCCCCCTTGGTTACTCTCAAGCATGTCCTCATGCTTGCCTCTATCTCCTTGACCTTTTGCTTCTATATGCTAAATGGCCAAATGATGTGCCTATGGCTCTAACCATTGAAGATGAAGGTTTCTCTTGAACTACCTGTAAAAGGATATCTATGCCTTCATGTACTTTTTCTCCTTCCTTGTAGATGACATTCTTTACTTTTTCTCCTTTCCTTTCCTCTGTTTTTCTAAAAAGAAATTTCATCATTTCTCTTTGAATTGTTGTCCTTTGTAGTATTCTTCACCTATTAGTGAAAAACTTGTGGCTTGGGCTATGTATTCTGAAGTGATGGGAACAAAAATGTCTCTGATGTGTGATGAAGTTTCACCACCAACACACAAATACAACAACTTTACGTTATTCCTCCTCTCTTGATAAAACACCAATAAATCATTTTGGATGAGCAGCTTCAGAGAAGACAACAAATAAAACTTGAATTTTGTAATACATTCTAACACATGATTCATGTCCCTCTCAAATTAGCAATATCAACAATTTCACTTAAAGGAACCAACATCCATTTGTCCTCACATCTTCACTGAAAGAAGCCAACCTTGCAATGTCACACAGTCACAGAGAAAACACCAATCGAAAGAAAATTAAAGCTTCTTTCACTTGTGCAGGGGGTTTTCTTCTTGTATAATTCTACTACTAAATAATGTGTGCCAATCCTTTTTATGACTAGGCATTCACTTTCAATTTAGCCATTGTTTTACCCATGTAATCTGCAAAATAGGGATTGAAAGAACCATAAAAATATCCCAAATAGAAATGAATTTCATAAAACTATCCACGTGGAGCATAATTAGGCTCATTCTAAAGAAAACCCATGTTTTTTTTTTTCAAATTTCATTTTATTTTGCTAAAAAAAAAAAAAAAAAATCGAAATGCATTTCTGGGAATGAATAAAATTTCATGATCATTAAATTTGAAATCAATTTCTCTCTTCAAATGCCTCTCCAGTATCCTGCTTACCTCTTTTTTGATGCCCTTAACAAAGAGATGAAACCAATCCTCAAAAGTATGAACTTATTGCTTCTATAAACACAAAATTTTGATATAGAAAGATTATAAAAACACAATAAACATGTTTTTATTAATCTATTTCTTATATTCTATCCTTTGTTTCATCAAAGTTTCTTTTAAAAACTCCTTCATCAAAGTTTCTTTTTAAAAACTCCTTTATCTCTGATGTAGAATTCTCTGTTTTTGAATTGGCTGTGTAGAAAAATTATTTTTTTTATGTCACAGTATCTTTTTGTTCTTCGAATTCTCACATAAGTTCGCCTCTCTTTAAGACAAAATCACCATGCAATCATTCTGCAACGATCTAAGCTCACTGTGTGTAAAATTTTTCAAAGAATGGCTCATTGTATATATGTCAACATTCATCAAATAACTCATGAAATTGCTTCACTGCATATATAAAATTTGTGAACTGCATTTTTTTAATATGAATAAGGAAATCGTTTTTTAAGATACCTGAGCTGCAACAAAATCAATTAAACCCTTTGTCTCTATCTCCAGCAATTAAATGCTCAGAATATGAAATCTAGAAAAAAACTCTCTTCTCTCTCAAAAAATGACCTCTTGATCACTGCCCCTCAATTCTGAAAATGAAATCTGGAAAGTTCTAAACAACTGCTTCCAATTTTACTACTTATCACCACCATATATCTATTCAGAATTGAATCAGGGCACTTACTTAATTCTACAAGTTACATTGCCAAAGACTATCTCTTTAGAAATTGAATGCTTCTTTGTCTTGAAATCGATCTTCTCTCTTCTGCCGCAAAAATGAGACTGTTGCTCTAATATTTTTTTTCTCTGATCTTTGATTAACTGCAACAAAAAAAACTTGTTGAAATTTCTGGGAAATGGTTGTTTTACCATGTTAAACAAAACAATTTCAATTAAAACTCTTCTCTCGACATTTCAAAATTTATAGGTGGCAGCATGTGGCAACGTATAAAATTGGGAAGCTCAATGTCTCCATCTCCCAAAAGGCCCATGTTGTTGGCTTTTATTCTCAGGCATCTCGTCTTCTTTAGAGGATGATTGAAAACAATAATAATTATTCAAATTTGTAACAATCAATTGCTTAAATGTAAACATGAAATAACTCTCCGTTCATGAATTCATGCTTTGTTTTTTCAAAAATCCTTCACTGTGCTTTGTATTTTTCATAAAAACATGCTCATGGTGCATGGAAATCATGTTACTATGTATAAAAATATACCCGTTGTTTCATGCATGGAGAGATTTCAAATTAATGAAGAATCAAATCTCTGAGTGATCTTGTGATGACTTGAGTCAATCCCGTGTTGACAAAACAAAAATGCAATTAAGACCCCTGTTGAATAGTTGCCAAGGATTCGTTCTTCTCACAGGTGGTGGAATTGTTTGAATGGATGCACAGTTTAGACTTTGGAGATGGCAACATTTTGCATTAATAACAGAGACCCGGTTTGTGACACCTCTTTAAAACAATTATGAGCTCATTTATCCACTAAGTTCATTCAAAACTCAGCAAAATCCAGAATTTATCCTTACCTGATTTTCCTGCACAATCCGTGGGATTTAACTTAGCGTTAAATCTCATGTCTAACCACTTTATTTCTCCACGAATTCTTTAGTTTTTCAATGCAACTTCCTCTTTGCATACGATTTCTCTGCATCATGCATCCCTCTCCTTAATTTTTCATTCTTCTTGCTCATTTTCTCCACAACCGAGGGTGTTGTATGAACACATAAGGATTCACAACGTTACTCCCTTTCTTTATGAGCTAGCCTTTGGCTATGATGGTAGAAGAAAGGCTTATCTCAAAGCTTGTTTCGCTGTAATGGTGAAGGATAGCTGTAGCATTTTTTTAATATATTTTGATAGTTTTTCACACCCAGCCATATGGTTGTGTATGTTTCACTGTGTACTCACTTACCACGTTCTTGTCATTCCATTTGCCATCCTTATTACAATGCCCACATTTTTTTAACATTTCATCTTTCATTCATAACCACCCTCATTACACTACATGCCCATACTTTAGTTTGTATGCATCATAATTTCATGTCCTTCATTGCATTGCATTTGCATTTTCCACTTAGGTTTTATCATATTTTCATATTGCGCTCACTCCATACCTTAGGTTATATTCTTTTCTTAATTTAATTTTAAAATGACCATAGGATAGGTCATTTTTAAAATTTATTTTTTTTCCTTATGATACTAACCTTTAACCTTTGTGTGGTTTTTGCAAGTCAAACAAATTCCTTAGGGGAAGAATATTGAGTCCTTTATTTCTTATCAAAAATGTTTATAGGAAAATGTAGGGATATATGGATTAATTTAGGTTAAGTGAAATGTATGGTACATTAATGGTAGGGCTATGATGATGTATGATGGAGTTAATGGATTATAGATAGGAAAAATATAAGATGATGAATGTAGATAGGTTAGATGTAATGGATGCATATCCAAGTTAAATTAGTTCTAACAATTCTAATTTTTTTTTTGAAAAATCAAAGGTTCTAAGAGCAATTTTTATACTTATTGTACTTATACTTCCATAATAGCTGCTAACTGATGATGTCCTTTGCTGGTTCATTTTTTACTCATGATGATGATTCTTCCAAGATAGATTCTGATGAAATGTAGAGACTTATTTTTGCTTTCACGTTTTCACATATGATATTGATTCAGGATCTTCAAATGTTGATGTTGCTTAAGTCCGTTCTGCAATTTGTAAATGATGTTTCAGGTCCCCTCTGACATGTAATTCAGGTCCCTTCAATACAACTGCTCAAACTATTTGCATAGTTTTATTACAAATCTCCCCCCTTGCTTATTCTGAGACTTGTCCCCAAGTCTTGTTTATTCTGGAGGATGATTCCTGCAAAATCAAATTGAAGAAATGGTAAAACAAAATAGAGAATTCCTATTGGCCAAACAAGTTGGTTTTCCGATATGAATTTGAGTTTGTGTTGTGCCAGTTTCCTGGATTTTCACAACCAAACTCCTTTATTATTTTTTATCTTTTTTTTTTTTTTTTATTTTCTTTTCTGGATGGAGGTGGGGTGTAATGGAGTAGGGAAGTATGAAAATCTTATGAAAATATGTTATATTGAAGTCATGATATAGTATTAAATGGATAGATAATAAGTCTGGAATTCAACGTGCATGATCACGGAGCTTAACATACAATATGGATGATGGATGAAATCATGAACAATATGGCTTATGAAAGGCTTCTTTGAAAGTTGATGTGAATTGACATGGTACATAACTTAACTTCTTCTTCTTGTTATTAACTTCATGTCTTTTGCCTCGATCTCAATCATGTCGTAGAGTGATTGGTGTTGTTCGTCAGCAACTAAGAGCAAGCTTCACAAATTTGAGTTTTATTGAATGAACTCAATATCAGGTGAATTTCCACTTCATTTTTGCTTGAATACTTTCATTTCATATTTTTTGATATGAATTTTTAAAAATTGATTTTGAAAATCCTTCTTCTATGAAATTGACTTCTCAAATCTTCTAGGGACCTGCAAAAACAAAAACATAGCACTTGTCTGCAATACAATATTAAATGATGGAGAAAGAGAGGTGTATAGTCTCTCTTCTTCCAATAAATATGTAAATCATTACAAGCATTGCTTAGAAAACAAGTCCAAAGATTATATACAAACAAAATGCATTTATTTACCCCTTGAGGAATGGTGGCCAACCTAGACCTCCTAGCGGTATTTTGTTTACAAAATATTCGTTTTATATCCAGTTAGAGTGATTCCAAAGTCAAGTTGAAGTGAATTCATGTGGCTACCTCCAGTATAAACATGTTTTCAAAATGTTTTAAAATGATATGGTAAAAATTATAAGGCGTGCCATGCTTGATAGCGTTGCTTGTTAATTTTTAATTAGACCAATAGTCACTATTTAGAGTGTAACTTTTTCGTAAGATAGCATGAGGGATGGAAATTCTTAAGATGAATGGTCCTTGAGGCCCGAACACTCAATGGAGTGGGTGCCCTTTTTAGCGTCATCACTTAGACTTAGGCATGTGGAGTTGAGATATAGGTGTCCCTAGGGTTTTACCATGGGTGATGACAACCCTGGACTAGTTGGAGTACCATAAGGTGAGACACCCACCAAATCATGGTGACTAGTTGAGTGAGTACCACTGGTTATGAGTACTAACTTGGGTTGTGGTACCTATTGATGATAATGATGTTGATGTAGGTCAAGGGTGTTGACCAAGATGATGATTCTATCGAAGATTTGTTCCTTTCCTTAAAGATATCATGTATACGTAGAACATATGGATAGCCTTTATGAATACCTCCCTAGCTAAAAGGGAGTGTTGAAATTTTGATGTCATGGTCGACCTTCATAATATTTAATGATGAAATATAAATTATATGTGTAAAAGGAAAAATATTTTAACCATGTTCTTCATGCTTGCAAGTAAAGAAAAATATTTATTTGTTATATTTAAACGATACATTTTTTTAATTTTTGTTTTGGCACCACAAGTTGTCCAAGTCAGCCCAACTATTCAATGCACCCATTTGGCCTAGGGATATCTATATATTAGAGTCACTCATCCTCTTCTCCATCATCATTTGATTTGAGCATAAATCATTAGTATATTTTAACCATACAAATAAAATCAAGGAGTAGAACAAAGGAGATTAAAGAAGCATATTAAGGACAAGTTTAATTCTTGTAAAGAAATTAGATTATCTAATTTATCTCTATTCAAGAGGAGACAAAATTTATGTGGTTTGTCTTTATGGATAAGGTCCAAATTTTTGTGATATGTCTCCATGAAAAGGGTCAAACATTTTTGATACATCTATGTGAAAAAGGGTCAAACATCTATAGAAAAGGGAGCTGAAATTTTTTGTGTTATCTTTGTATGCTTGTGGTTGCAAACAAATTGAGGGATGACTTGGACACTTTGGAGGAACTTGTTGGTTAGTTTGACTAAGATGCATCTCTTGTTGCATTGATTCTCTAAGGAAAAGGTTGGTTGGGATTTTCCCCTTAGTGGGTTTTCCCAGGGTAAAATCTTGTTTTTTCATTGTGTTATTGGTCTATTGCCTCAATGGTTTAATTTATAAATGTGTAATTTCTTCATGATATATTGAAAGTGAAAAATAATCATCTACATCATTTTAAGTAATTATCAAGTTTCAGAAATACGTGCTTGTATAAGTTGCACTAGAAAAATCAACAACCCATACACTAGTGCACATGTGGGCAGAGGAAGAGAGCTAGATACGATGGGAAGGTGTGTGCATTAAGCCAAAGTGATACATGTGCATATAACTAAGAATTTTTTAAAAAGGAAGTGTGATTGGCAGAGATACACATTTCCCATGGTTGGTGTTGGGCTAATTTATTAACACAAATTAACACAAGTATTTCATTATCAATCCAGGGTTGTAAAACTTGGAGGCATGTCCACAATGTATGGATATCATATGTTGTCAAGCTTAGAAGATAAAATATGAAAAACTAAGGAAATACATATTACAAATATAAATCTAACTAAATAATTTCTAATTCACTTGTGCAATGTATGTGAGATAAAGTGGCTCTTAACTTAAGAGATCAATTTGTATCCTTCTTTTACAATATTACTTGATAAATAGAAATCAAAAACCATTAATTGAAAACAGCGTAAGATGCATAAATAAACAATAAAGAGACTCCTAATTTAGGAGATCCTTGATATTTCTCATCACAAATTCATTCATCATTATTCTATTATTAGAAAACTGGAATTGCATAAAACTGCTTGAAAACAAGAAAGATGAACTCGAGTTTTTATTCATTAATTCAATAGAAAGAGAGTTCAACTTAAAGATTGTGTTGTCCTTTCATATCAAAATGATAAATAGACTAAGATTCATCAGGAAACATAAACCATCACACATCAATTTAAGTAAGCAAATATGAAATAAAACAAGTAAACAAATCTGAAGTAATTAGTTCATGAAAATCAAGTTAGTTTAACAATGAAGTGTACTTAGCTTGGAGTGGGGGCCCTCCACCCTTGCCTTGCACACTTGAAGAGGTTATTAACTACTGCAACTTCGGTCAATCATCCACACATTGAACGACAAAATGAAAGTAGAACATGTTCTTCAAATTAACTTCAAATATTCAAATGTCTCCACATAAATTATGCAAATTCTACATGCATAAGCCTTCAAAGTTTTAGCTTAAATAGAAGATCATGAAACAAATTGATCTAAAGTATCTCTAACAACTATATCTATACATATCCACCTATCCAAGTTGAATCCATCCAACCTATCACTAAAAATATGGAAAATCCCATGAAATCATAAAACTGCCCTATCTCTTAGGGATTTTCTGATGACTAGTTCTGTTTGACCAACTTTGACCGGACCTCATTTAGCTTGTTTTGACCGAACCAATTGGATTTAGCTTAGTTCTAGTTCCCAAGATTTTCATAAATGTATCCATCTAGTGCCCTGGTGTCCTGCAAATATGACACTCATATAGCTATTACCAGAATTTTTTATTATGTCCAAAAAGTGCACTTGAAATTCATTTTTCATAAAAACTTCTAGAAATTGCAAAATTAAAATTTCATACCTGAATATGCATAAAATACATCAAAATTAGGTGGATGTGATGGAAAATGGATGGAAAATATAAGAATTAAGTATGTTTTCTTAAGCAAAATTGGACCAAAAATGAGGGCCAATATCTCCCCCTTGCTGATTCACAAGCATGTCTTCATGCTTGTTTCTTCTTTTTGGATCTCCTGACCTCTGCTGTGAATCCTGTGCCTGACCCTGATGCTTCCTGTTGTGTTGCCTCTAATAGATAATCTATCCCCGTGTTGTGTTCTTCTTTATACATAGTAGCTTTGACCCTCTGTTTCTCATATTTGTTCTTCTACATGTTCTTATCTTTAAGCCACTTGAATGCCTATTTGCAAAGTATATCATTCTTTCTCTTTAGTTTGCCTACCTCTTCAGTTAATTTTTCATTCTCCCTTACTAACTTTGCATTATTTTTCTTGCATGTTTTATTTTCTTTCTTCAAGTGCTTTTCTAGGATCTTGTTTATTTCCAGTTGATCTGTCAATTCTTTGATTTTGCTCAAATGCAACTCTTTTTCTAATTATTGTGTATCTTTTGCAAATGATGTGGTTGTCACATCATCAAAATATGAGTCTTTTTCTAGAGATTCTTTCTCTAATCTTTCGATTATATCTTCTACATGTTTCTTTGTAGAACATGTTTCTACAATTTGTACTTCTTGGTCCTTGCTACTTGTTTCTATTGGGCTCTTCCTCTTATGCCTCCTAGGAGTGGATATGATGTTTGTTTCCTTTTCAACCATAACAGTGTTGTTTTGTTTCTTAGACCTAGTTCTGGGATAAAGTGGTGAATTCATGATGCCCCTAGTTTCTTGCTCTATTTTGTTCTATTCTTCAATGATCTATTCTTCATGCTAGAATTGTACTAAAAATTCTCTCCAAATTATGCCCTGAGTTTTTACTTGATGCTCTACAAGAATTTTTATTAGTCCCTGATGATAAATTTGAGCTTCTCTTGGTTTGTTCTCATTTCTCACTGACTCTATCATCTTAATGAGACTTCGGGAAAAGAAATATGGCAAGTTTATTTTGAATTCTCCTTTAATGTGTTTGAGTAGCCTGACATGATACAAATGTGCCACACTATGTCCCCTATCACATGTGAAGAATTTTCGAATAATCAAGACTAGCTCCCCCAATGGCTCATTAAAGCACTCCTTGGGTATGCCTTTAACTCTGTCAAAGGCCCCCTTCCTGTTTTCTTCTAAGAATAAAGTCCATGCTTTCTCCTTGAAATGTAGACCTTTACGATAGTTTTCCCCTGTTAATGGAAGATCTAATGCTTGGGAGATGTATTCCGGAGTCAATGGAATGCTTAAGTTTCCTACCATTATTTGATCTCAGGTATAGTTATTCACAAACTCCCTGGTTATACCCTCACTGTGACCATTAAACCTCTGTAGAAACCCTATAAGCCCTGCTTGATATAATTTTTCTACTATTTCCCTCTTCCATTGCTCAACTAGAAATTTCGGTTATATTCTGGTGGTCATATTTTCTGAAAACCAATGGATATACCCTTCTATTGACATTAACTTCATTTTTAACAATGAAAATAACAATCATTCATGCATAAAAATCTTTTTTGATTCAGTTTGTAGTAGGGCTTACCTTTCTCCTGATACTCTTTAGAAATAATAAAGTCAGAATTGTTTTAGTCTCTGTCTCACTGTAACAATGAATCATTGTTTTTTTCAAAACATTAACCTTTTGCGAATGAAAAACAAAAATAAACATTCTACTTATTCTGATGTAAAATCCATTCTTGGTTCTGTTCCTCTTTCACCAAAACTCTATTATGTCCATATAAATGAAATATTCTTCTTTATGTATATCACTGTTTATAAGAAAAGAAATTGGAAATCGAACTCTTTTTTTATTTTTATTTTTTTATATATAAAAACAAAACCATACCTAGCTCCTATTTTCGATTTTCATTCTTCTTATAACTTTCCTATGGTTATCAAACTCTTTTTTATGTCACATTGGAGTCATTCTCTCGTTCACTATTTGTACAATTAAGGCCACTGTTTGTGCAATCAAACCCACTATTTATGCAATCAACCATAAATATTTCAATGTGTATTCCACGAAATCATAACAAACTATAAGTTTAACACTCTGTTTCGTTGACCAATTTGACGAAAACATGTGTTTATGCAACTAGACTTCAACTTAACATTTTGTCTCATTACCCAATCTTCAGTGAAAACACGTGTTTATGTAATCAAAACTACAACTAAACATTGTTTTAACTCGGTGAAAACATTTACTTATGCAATCTTTAACTAACATTTTATTTATCAAACAATTTGGCGATTTCATGAGTGAACGTGGAGGATCCGAGTTGATTTACCTGTCTACAATGAATTGCCTTGATTCTCTTTATGTCGTGGCTCAACCAACCTACGTTTCATAATGGTTACCACTGTTAAACTTTGTTTCAAAAACCTTATTTCTTGACTGATGGCAGAGACATCATTTAACAAATAATAAATTGTGGTTGGAGTGCTTCTTATATCCTGGAGTCTAACTTGTGTTTTATTTTAAAAATCCCGAGATTTCCTCATAAAACATTTGCTGCATTTATTGAGGGAGATCGAGTTTTAGTCTTACCTTGTTTCTCACGAGATCTTATTTAACTAACTCCGCTTTCTCTGCTAGTTTCCTCAGCTTATCCCTCAATCTACTCCACATTTTCTTCTTATCACTCAGATTTCCAACTGCTATATATCTTGCCTTCTCCCTCTCGGTTTGATATCGTCCGTTTCCATGTTTTCTCTCTCAAACCACTCACCTCAAGCTCGCAAATGTGTGCTAATGGCTTATGCAACACTTCATTGTTCTCCCCAAGTCTTCAAAATAGCTGTGATGCTAGAGAGAAAGTGATTTTTACAACGCTCTGTGTGTAAAAATGGTGGAGGTATATTGCATGAACTTTGTTGAATGCAAAACTCACGGTGTTGTTTTGAGACATTCATTGTTGTGTTTTCAAATTTTGGCTGACCGTTCCACTTGATGCATCTTCTGACTGCTTCCCTCATGGTTGTCCTTCGTTTCATCGTGGTCGTCCTGCATACCAACCCATAGTACTTGCCTTCACGTTTTGGCATTTATTGCTTGACCTTTGACTAATATATCACTCATTTCACCGTATATTCTGCATACCAAACGTTTCATTACCACTGCCTCGTATTATTATTCATTTCATGGTGCATTGTGACTTGATCATCGCTTTGAATTTAATTGTAGTTTGATGTATGGTTTATAGTTTTAATACATGGTCTTATCTCCATTTAACTATCATCGTACCCCCTCTTCATATCCATTACCTCCGAAACATTACATAATGTTTGTTTGCATTGTATAGTCATCACATGATTTTTATTATGATAACCCTTGCACTCAATAGCATCATTCTTATGCACTTTAATTATAACTTGTTGAAATAAATTATTTTGATTTCCTTCACTTTGTATTACTTCATAATGCACATGTTTCAATATATATATATAATATAATATATTCAATATATGTCTTTAATTTTAAATGGCCATGTTTAGGTCATATTTAAAATTAATTTTATGATACTAATCTTGTGTATGATTTTGTAGGTTCTAGGGTTTCAACTATTGGACCCTTTATTTGAATCCCTTTTACTTTTCAAAAGAAAATTACTTAAGGTTATGAAATGAAATGAATATGGAATATATAAATGGAATATGGAATATGAATATAGAATACGAAATGAATATTTGGAAGACGTTTATGGGATTAAATGTAGGATAATGGGTATGAATATAGAATAGGATAATATGATGAGGGTAGTGAAATGAATATGTAAGTAAAATATGCATGTCAGGTACTAACTCAACTTTAACAATCTCTAAGAAAATTCTAAAATTTTTGAAATTTCAAGAGAAAAATTTTGTACTCACTTTACTTTGACTCCCTGATAGTATTTGATGATGTCTTTTGGTCAAATTTCTTTGATGAATTTTCTAGGATAGATTGAAATGTAGACTTTGTTTTTGCTTCATGTTCTTGCATCCACCATTGATTCAGGTTCATTGATTGTTGATGTTGTTCAGGTCCCTTCTGCAATTGGTACTTGATGGTTTAAGTCCCTACTGTCATGTATATTTTTATGCAGTATGATACATGTTTTTTCTAACATTTCAGATCCCTTCTACACAATGTTTCCAATAATCTTTCAGATCCCTTCTGCGATACAATTCAAGTTCCTTCTTCAATTCAGCTACTCAACTGAGTTTCTTTCGCAACCCCCCTTGCTTATCTGAAGACTTGTCCTCAAGTCTTGTTTAGTTTTGGAGGTTCATTCTGCAAAATCAAACTGTCGTGAGTGTAAAACAAAAATTGTGAATTCGTACAGGCCAAACTAGTTGGTTTTCCTCTATGAATTCATGTTTTCTTTGTGCCAATTGCCTGGTTTTCACAAGCAAACTTTTTATTATATTTTTTATTTATTATTTTTTTCTTTTTTTTATATATATTTTTAATTATTTTTTATTCTTTTGGAGTACTGGAAGGAATGTTGCTATGTTGTTCCATTACTTCCAGGCCAGTCTCTTTTGTCATTTGTTTCAAAAAATCTTCTTTATTGATAGGCCTATTGTAGACTTTAAGCCTATGTCAATTAACTATAAATGTAGTAGATTCTTGATCAATTGTTTTCATCTAAACATCTATGTTATCAAAGATTTATTCTATCTCACATGGCCCTAGTAAATGAGTTGTAAATTTTGTCTTGAAATCTTTGAATTTGGAGTCGAACAATAATGCCCAATCTCCTTTGTTGAATGTCTTGTTCTTGATAAATCGATCATGTTATTTCATCCTTTATTGCTGCACCAGAGTTGTGTGTTCTAATGCTTGTTGTCTCTGTTCATCCAAATGGTTCAATTCCATTATCCGTTGTTGTTGTGCTTCAGACAATTCCAGTCTTAACTTTGTTTCTAACTTGAATGTGTGTATTTGAAATTCTATGGGCAACATGACTTCTTTTCCATACACTAATTGGTATGGACTGAACCCAGTTGTGTTTTTCCATGTTATTCTATATGCCCATAGTGCATCTCTTAACTTTTCTAACCAGTGCTTCCTGTTCATCTGTATCATCTTCGTCATGATATTTTCTAGGACTTTATTTGTCGACTCCACTTGTTTGTTTGCTTGAGGATGGTACGGACTTGTTTTTCTGTGTTTGATCTTGTACTTCTCTGTAAGATCACGAACAAGGATTGAAGTGAACGATGTGCCTTGGTCTATTACAATCTGTCTTGGTACCCCAAATCTGACAAATGCTTAAAGAGGAATGTGACCACTACGTTTTCAATTGCTCTTGCTACCGCTTTTGCCTCAACCCACTTATTTACATATTCAGTCCATACCAAAATGTACTTCTTCCCATTTGATGGTGGATTTATTGGTCTCACAAAATCCAGAGCCCATTACTCAAATGGTTCTATGAGCACTTGTGGCTTAAGTAGAATTTCATCTGATATTATTGCCCTTCCTATTCTTTAGCAACTATCACACCTCTTGAAATAGGATTTGGAGTCTTTGAAGATTGTTGGCCAGTAGTAGCCAAGTTGCAGCACCTTGTAGGATGTCCGCTTGCTTGCAAAATGATCACCACATGGCTCGTCATGACATGCTTTCAAATTTCTAATATTTTATCTTCTCTAATACATTTTATTATTATTAGATCAAAGCTAATATAAAAACACATCACCATTCACCCAGCTATATCTAGAACTTTAATTATCTTTCGTTTTTGTTTCTTTGTGAACTAGCGTGGTAATTTTCTAGAGGATAAATAGTTTGCTATATCTTCAAACCAAGGTGTTTTGACAGTTATTGCAAACAGATGTTCATCTGGAAAATTATCTGAAATGGGATTTGGGTCACCAGGTGTATGAAGCCTTGAAAGGAAATTAACTACTTGATTGTCTTTCCCTGGTCGATCTTGAATTGTAATGTTAAATTCTTGCATTTACAGTAACCATCTTGTAATTCTACCTTTTGTGATTGCTTTGTTCATTAAGTATTTGATTGTTGAATGGTCTGTGTGAATGAACACTTGATAGTCTATTATGTAATGCCTGAATTTATTTATTGCATGTGCTACGACTAACATTTCTTTCTCTGTGACAATGTAGTTTAATTTTGTTGGTGTTAAGTTTTTACTTATGAAGTATATAGCATAATTAAACAGGTTTTCTTACTGTCCAAGTGATGCACCTATAGTAGTATCAGATGCATCAATGGAAATATGAAATGGAAAAGACCAATTCGGTCCTCGAAGGATGGGGGCAACTGATAGTTTTTCTTTCAATATTTGAAATGCATTTTAACAATGATTTTTCCATTGGAATTCAACATCCTTTGCAAGTAACTTGAATAGAAGTTGTGCTACTTTACTCAAATTTTCAATAAATCGCCTATAGTAGTCTGCATAACCCAAGAAACTTCTTACCTCCTTTTGAGTTGCAGGTGGCATTAAATTCACAATGACTTGTATTTTGGCTGGGTTCACCTTAATTCATGATGAGAAAATATGGTGTCCCAACACTATTCCCTCTGTTAACATCATGTAGCATTTTTCATTACTCAAAGATAGATTTGTCTCTATGCATCATTTCATAACTTTCTCAATCTTTTTCAGACAATCGTCATATGTATTTCCATATACAGTGAAATCATCCATGTAGACTTCTACACATTCATGGATCAAATCAACAAATATTGCGAGAACTGCTCTTTGGAAAGTAGCAGGTGCATTACATAGCCCAAAAGGCAAAACATTGCATTCATATGTTCCCCGTGGATAGGTAAATTTTGCTTTGTTTTGGTCTTCCATTGCTATTCTAATCTAGTTATACCCATTAAATCCATTTAGGAAAGAAAATAATTTCTTCCCACCTAATGAATCTAGGACTTGGTCAATAAATGGTAGTGGGAAATGATCTTTTAATGTTGCTTTATTCAATTCCCGGTAATCTACACATATTCTCCACTTCCCATTTTTCTTTGGTACTACCGCTAAGGGAGAGACCCATTGACTATCAGAAATAGGATAGATGAACCCCAACTTGTAGTAGTTTCTATAGTTCTTCTTTCACTATTTCCTTCATCATGGGGTTCATCCGCCTTTGAGGTTGCCTTACTCGTTTAATCTGGTCATCAGTATAGATGTGGTGGATACATGTGTTGGGGTGAATTCCCTGCATATTTGTGTAATCCCAGGAAAAAGTTTTTGAGTAATTCTATAATAATGCTATTACCTCTTATTCTTGTGACAATTGTAAGTTGTTACCAATGTTCAAATGTTTTCCAGGTTAAATCTCTATTGTTTTAGTTGTTGAATTGGTAATTGTGTTTACAGGAAAAATATTTGTGAATGATTCTTGCAGTGATTAAATTGTGTATGTTTCCTGAAAACAGTGGTTAAAAGGATTACTTGTAGCTTCATACTAAGCTACTCTAAGCTGCTCT
The DNA here is from genome assembly GCA_000404065.3 of Pinus taeda. Lineage (NCBI taxonomy): Eukaryota > Viridiplantae > Streptophyta > Pinopsida > Pinales > Pinaceae > Pinus > Pinus taeda. The sequence continues at coordinate 79,481 of APFE030757808.1, read as the reverse complement.
GAAATATTTGGTTTCGAGATGAAAATATCGAATAGATCTTCATTCTTCTCTTCTTCTCGTCTTCTCTAAGGTCAAAGACTTGGTTAATACTTAGAACTGATTTAGTTTATTGTTGTTCTTGTCCTTCAAGTAATGATATAAAGAAGGTGCTTGTGTTCGAGAATAAAGTGTGATGTGTTTTCTCTCATCCCCATGTGCAATAATCATACTTCCTAATCTGCATCCTATAAAGGCATCAGCAGTGGCTAACCACGGTCTGCCTAAGATTAGAGGATGTCCTCCCAAGTTTGTTTTTTTCTACAAAATGAAGAAGTCTACAGGATACTCCCATGAATCCAAAGAGACTATGATATCTTCTAATATTCTTTCTAGTATAACTTTGATCTGTCTGCTAACTCTAAAATGGTAATAGTAGATCTAATGTTGTTTAAATTTAAATGTTTCATTGTCTTTGTAGTCATTACATTTATAGCTGCTCCCAAATCTATCAATGTGTTTGGAACTGAAAAATTATTTATTGAAATAGTAACCATAGGGATACCAGGGTCAATATATTTTTCTACTGTTGTCTTTGTAGACATGAGGCCAGCTAGTTTTCCAATGACTTGGATTGTAGTAGAATCCTTCTCCTTTTTACCAGTTTTCTTGATGCATAATTTCTTTACTATTCTAGCATAAATTGGTATTTCTTTGATTGCCTGTAATAAAGGAATTTTTACATAAGAAATTTTTAATTCATCCAAAATATCAAATTCAGGAAGGGTCATTTGAATTTTATGCTCTACTAACCTCTCTAGATAGGGTGGTGTTTGAGTTATTATAGTCTTTCCTTTCTCACTCTGATTTTCTGAATGTGATGTTTCAGGTTGTTCTCCTTGTTCAGCTGGTTCTTCTATGATCGGAGGAGAATTTTTATGCAGTAATTTCTCAGACCTTAAATGGACATAATTTGTGGGAAGAATGGAGTATGCTTGAAAATATGTTCCTTATTCCACGTTGTATGCAGGTTTATCCATTTTGTTGCTCGGATTTCCTACTGGCTAAGCTGGTAGTTGAGTTGGTCTAATCTAGTTCAAAGGCAGTTGTAGTTGTTGTGGTTGTGTTAGTAATGGTGTTGGATTGTGTTGTGGAAATGACATGGATTGTGAATATTGTTGGTATTGTTGAGGACACATTTGTTGAGGCGGTTGATTTCTATAACTATATCCTCTCCAACCTTGTGCGGGTTGGTTCTGATATTGTTGTGGAGGCCAAGCTTTCCATGGCATTGGGATATTCCAAGAGTTTGGAGGAGGATACTGATAGTTTTGTTGAGATAATTTCTGAGGGAATTGTTGAGGAATCCTTGGCTGCCAAGGCCTTCTTGGCACCACATAATAGAAACCTTTTGCTCCTTGTACTTCTTCCATTGGATTCATTTGCATTTCTTTCAACTTTAGATAGTTTTCTATTGAATGGTTTTCTATGCAAAGGCCACATACTTGAACACTATCTAAAGAACATTCTCTTAATGCATGCTTCTTTCTACATTTGGGATAAAAGATTTCTAAGATTTGTTCTTGTTCCTATTTCTTTTTGTTTGCTTTTAGAACATCTACTTGTGTTCCTAATGTACTTAGAAGATCAGTTTTGAAGTTTTCCAGCAAGCTCCCTATCTCTACTCTTGTTACCCCTCCTGCTGTTGATTTTGTTGCTTTTGAACTAACATCTCTCCTTCCATCTTTTGATCTTCCTCTAGAATATTTTTTACATAGTTCTGCAATTTCATTAAATGGCAAGTTTGAAATGTCACCCTTGCCCATTACATTCAGAATGTCAATGTATTCATCTCTTATACCTTTAAGAAAGATTGTTCTAATGGTATCCTGGTTTAGTGAGTGTTGTTTAGACTTTTGAAGATTGTAAGCAAATCCTTCCAAGTATTCTTCTAAATTTTCGTCTTCTTGTTGTGTCATTCTGAAAACTTCCTCTTTCGAGTCCCTAGGCCTACAATAGGCTTGGTATTTTTTTAGAAATATTTTCTTCATGTCATCCCAAGAAGTTATTTTTCGCTCTCCTAAACCCATGAACCATTTTAATGTTGCTCCTTTCAAAGTAGTAGGAAAGAGACAAAGTTTGTGTGTGTCATCTATGTATCCATAAGCTCTACACAAGATGTCGAATTCAAACTTAAATGAGTCAGGATCATCTATTGACATTCCATAAAAGTTAGGCAATACAGAAGGTGGAATGTTTTTCATTTTCACGTCTTCTCCTAATATTGCACTTGTATCTAATATTGGAAAGCCAAAAGTAACTTCCTGATCATCAATATTTTCTTGTTCATTATCATTTTGTCTTTTTCTATCCTCTTCTATATTTATATCAACTTCTCTTTTTGCTTCTTTCTCTCTTTGTCTTCTCCATTCTATTTGTTGTCTTTCGTATTCAAATCTTTGTTCTAGAGTAAGAATAACAGATCCTTACCCTTCTTCTGTCATAATTTCAAGTATTTCAATGGCAATTTGAGATTCAGGTTGTTGTTTGTTTTCGAAAATAGGTTGATCTATGGGTTCAAAAATGGGTTGATCTATTGGTTTAACAATTTTCTTTTTACTTTTCTGTAGTAGGTGTTGCTTTTGCAGTTTGTTTCCTTTTTACCTCCCAAGTTAACAAGGTTTCTCTTTCAATTAAAGTTAATCTTTGCCCTATTCTTTGTTTTTCTTCGAATTCCTCTATTTTTGGTTTACCAACAACGGGTGTAGTTAGTCTTGATGGTCCTACTTCTATGGATGGGGGGTTTTGTTTAATAAATCTACCTTTCTGATCTCTATTTCTAGACATAAATAAATATAACTAGGAAAAACATAACATAACTGAATTTTTATTGTTTTTGTTTTGTCATTTTTTTTTAGATTTTGTTTTTATCTTCTATTTGACTATGTTGATGAATGCCTCACCGGCAATGGTGCCAAAATGTTGGGCTAATTTATTAACACAATTTAACACAAGTATTTCATTATCAATCTAGGTTTGTAAAACTTGGAAGCATGTCCAAAATGTATGGATATGAGATGTAGTCAAGCTTAGAAGATAAAATATGAAGAACTAAGGAAGTACATATTACAAATATAAATATAACTAAATAATTTATAATTCACTTTTGCAATGTATGTGAGATGAAGTAGCTCTTAACTTAAAAGATCCATTTGTATCTTTCTTCTACAATATTACTTGATGAATAGAAATAAAAAACCATTAATTGACAACAGCTTAAGATGCATAAATAAACAATGAAATAGGCTCTTAGCTTAAGAGATCCTTGATATTTTTCATCACAAATTCATTCATCATTATGCTATTATTAGAAAACTAGAGAACTGCATAAAACTGTTTGAAAACAAGAAAGATAAACTATAGTTTTTATTCATTAATTCAATAGACAAAAGGGTTCAACTTGAACATTGTGTTGTCCTTTCATATCAAAATGATAAATAGACAAAGATTCATCAGCAAACATAAACCATCACACATCAATTTAAGTAAGCAAGTCTAAAGTAAAACAAGTAAACAAATTTGAAGCAACTAGTTCATGAAAATCAAGCTAGTTTAACGATGAAGTGTACTTAGCTCGGAGTAGGGGCCCTCCACCCTTGCCTTGCACACTTGAAGAGGTTATCAACTACTGCAACTTCAGTCAATCATCCACACATTGAACAACAAAATGAAAGTAGAACTGGTTCTTCAAATTAACTTCAAATATTCAAATGTCTCCACATAAATTATATAAATTCTACATGCATAAGCCTTCAAAGTTTTGGCTTAAATAGAAGATCATGAAACAAACTGATCTAAAGTATCTCTAACAACTATATTTATCCATATCCACCTATCCAAGTCGAATCTATCCAACCTATCATTAAAAATATGGAAAATCCCATGAAATCATAAAACTGCCCTATTTTTTAGGGATTTTCTGGATGACTGGTCCAGTTTGACCAACTTTGATCGGGCCTCATTTAGCTTGTTTTGACCGAACCAATTGGATTTAGCTCAGTCCTAGTTCCCAAGATTTTCATAAATGTATCTAGCTGGTGCCTAGGTGTCCTACAAATATGACATCCATATAGCTATTACGGGAATTTCTGATTCTGTCCAAAAATTGCACTTGAAATTCAATTTTCATAAAAACTTCTAGAAATTGAAAAATTAAAATTAAATACCTGAATATGCATAAAATACATCAAAATGAGGTGGATGTGATGGAAAATATAAGAATTAAGTATCTTTTCTTAAGCAAAATTCGACCAAAAATGAGGGCCAACAGTTGGATAGTGCGTTGAAGGGCATAACAATGCTTCTAGTTGAATAAATTGAGTGAATATAACTTGTGATGGGTCAATTGGTGACAAAGAAAGTGCACGTGTTGTAGAAGAGTGTGTATGGATATGTAGTTGATCATGCATGACACCTATAGATAATGAGATCAAGGAATCTGTGCTCTTGAGGCAGAGCTTGTGAATTTAGTGATTGTATTCATTATTGCAGGGGATTAGAGATTGGTGTTACAAGGTTGAATTAATACTCTAGTTTTCTTATAGAATGTTGTAGCTTATGTATTATCTTGTAATGATTAGCCTAGTATGTATTGATGTATTAAGGGTTTAGTGTTTCTAGTAAGAGTTGAATGTTGCTACGTAATGGGTTGATTTTTTAGGGCTAAGTCATTTGTTGTAGAGATATATGATGCCATGTGTTTATGTCTTTGTATGTACTTGTCCATTATGTGTTTGCGCTGTACTAGTTGAGTGTGAGAACAAAAGTTATGTATGTTTTTATATCATTGATGTGTATGTTGAGGATTTGATGAGAGGTGTCTACAAGTTTTTTGTTGAGTGAGAGAAAATATTGTTGAGAGGGTGTGAGAGAATTGCATGGTTGGTTTAGAGAGGAGAGTTTGCATTTAGTTAATGAGCTTAGAGTTGTTTAATGAGAGGTGTCTACAAGTTTTTTGTTGAGTGAGAGAGAATATTGTTGAGAGGGTGTGAGAGAATTGAATGGTTGATTCAGAGAGGATAGTTTGTATTTAGTTAATGAGCTTAGAGTTGTATATGGGTCTAGTGTGAAAATGGGAAAAACGAGGCTTATGGTATTTGAGTTTGAGTTAGGTGGATCCTATTTTGAAACAATGTGAAACAAGGTCGACAAGGGAGCTTGAAGGTTGGGGCCTTCAGTGATAGAAAGTGGTGGCTTGCAGTTTCAGGTTGCAACAACATCCTTTAGGTAGTGGTCTAAGAACTTGGGAGTAGAGGCTTCCATCCAATGGTGTGTAGAAAGACTATTAGGTGTCAGGGCATCCAACAGGTGGTGGCATGCAAAGTCATGGGAGTGGTGGCTTCTAGAAAATAGTGGTATGCAAAGTTTTGATGAGTAATGGCCTGAAGTGATAGTTGATCACATGATTGGAAAGTTGTGGCTTGCACACTAGTGGTGGTCAGTGCATATGATGTAAAAAGAAGATTTGCATTTATAAGAATAAGAGTGAAACAAAACAATAGATGGTGGTTTTCTCCCTTTAGCTTTCCACCTTACATCTGGCGTCTCTATGTGCATGATGATATATATGTGTTTCTCTTCGATGTTTTCATGATTTACTTGTGATGGCTCATGTGTTGCTTGTGTATTATGTTGCTTGTGGTTTACTTGTGCACATGTGTTGTTGACCATGATTCATAATTTTTTTTTTCTATATTTGGTGTAACTTCTAATGAATGATTCAATTGATCATTAACGAAAGGGTAAAAAGTAGTAAAATTTAAACATCTGATACAATAAGTACTTCGCCCCTCCCCTCCTCCTAGTATTGTCAAGCTTCCAATGAAAGGGACATTACAAAATAAATGTTTGATTTCTTAAAGACCTGGAATATCATCATGCCCAAAAGCACAAGGAGTCTTTCAAAATATGAAAACAAGTGGAGTAACTATGTGGAAGTTCCTTGGAGCTCTTAAACCTCAACTTGCCAATAAAGGAGGAAAATGTCCAGGAGGAGAAAAGGGAATTATCACCAGCAAAACCCAAAAAATAAATTTGTACCCACCAAAATGTAGGTTTTGTTTTTATTACAAGGTTACTATAAGCTTTATGCTTATAGACCAATATATAATACTTAATTGTATATAGAATAACATTCCTAGTTTTTGATATTATGGTCTATTTCAGACACAAATTCCCTAACTCTATGTCTCGTTATGTTCTATGATGTAAAAATGAAACATTATTGCATGTCTAATGCAAAATTTTTAATGTGAAAATTTCCAATTATTGTTAAAAATATATATAAACAAATCATTCTAAACATGTATTAATTAGTCTTTTAAGGTTGTCGAAAGTTGAAAAGTTATGACGCCACTCCAGTGAAAGTGACAGAGACCTTGAGGGGGGAAAAACGCGCAAAACAAGGGTTTGCAGTAGGATTTCGGAGTTGGACACCATGGAGGGACAAGAAGGGGGGAGTTCCACTCCCTCCTACAGTCATGTAGTCTCAAATCGCTTCAAGAAGCCCATGGAAATGGAAACTGGGTGTACAGAAAGAGGAAAACAGGAAAACCGTAGAGCACAAAAGCTGGCAGAAACGTAGGATAAAGTCATAAGAGAGAAACATACATGAGTAAACAGTCAGAAAGCTAATCCTAGAATTCGGACAGGAACATGTAAACCTAGGGCATCCATCACATCGTGAGTGGTGTTAAGTGATCCAGCACTACAGGCACACAGGGAGCACATGGTGACTTATGTAGTGATATGCAAATTCATGGAGTTATGGCCAACGAAGAAGGCTCTACACACATGGATAAAGAACCATTGGAAACCTAAAGGATAAATAGATCTGCACCTTGGATCCAAGGGTTTCTTCACAGTTGTGTTTACAAACCTAAAGGATAAGGACAGGGTGTTTGAAGGAGGACCTTACTTCATGCGACTGCAGGTCTCTATATGTGGCCATGGGTGATGAAATTCGTCCCAGAGTGAGAAACATTTACATCGGTGTTGGTATGGATAAGAATATATTCCATACCTCTAGATTATTGGATGTCAGAATCATTAAAAGCCATAGGTAATAAACTAGGGCATTTCATAAAAATATCATAGGCCACACTGCGCGGAAACTATACCTCCTTTGCCAAAATATGTGTGGAAATGGACCTTTCTGGGGCTTTGCTAGATGAAATAATTCTAGAAGTATATGATGAAGAATGGGTGCAGGCGGTGGACTATGAGCATGTACCCTTCAGATGTCACAAATGCCATGAACATGAGCACCTCTCCAGAGACTGCCCTTTAAATAAAATGGTGAGCAGTATCAAAGCAGCCTTAGGTAAAGAGACTGAAAGCTTTACCAAAGTGGGAGGCAGAGGAAAAGGAGAGAGAAAGACCCAAAAAATAAATCTATGAGGAAAAGAAGCCTAGTCATAATAGGTTCAACATATTAGAAGAAGAAGAGGGGGAGGAAAGAGTGAATCAAGTATTGAAGGACAATCTTGTAGAGAAGGAAAAGGATGAAAACATGGAGGATAGACCTGATAAAATCCAACAAAAGGAGGATCAGCCCAGCATGATGGAACTTGATAGGAACCAAGATATGACCCCAAGCGAAGTGGGAACGGAGGAGCAGGAACTGCAAGACATAATATCTCGATCTAGAAAAGTTCCTGGAGGAAGGAACTACCAGAGGAGTGGATTCGCTACCTCAAGATGAATTTAATAGAGTACAACAACTCTTTTATATTATATTATTAAATGTAAATTGAAAAAATAAAGATATTTTTATAAAGTGAGACTTATTTTCTTTTCCTTTCCCTGTATATTTTATTAATGTGTCAGGATATTCTTCATAGGAAATACACTTACATATATGACATATTAAACACAGGGAGAAATTATTTATTTATCTGTCATTTTATTGTAATTTGGCTTGTGGTTTTGGATCAAATTTGATAGTTAACTTGTTTGTTTATCACAGGATGTTTTGATTACTAATATTTTTTACACAATAGGAAAATCTATTGAAATTCAGTTGTTAAATGAATAATGATGATAACCATCTGTGACCAATATCCATGAATGCGGGCTGACTCATCATTGTTATTAATTAAAAAAATACATATTTGTTATAAAAAATAAAAAAATAATAATTAAAAGTATATATCATGGATGACTTTCAATAATTAAATTCATTTGTTTATTATAAAATATTTAAATAATCAAATATTGTCAATTGGATCTATCTTGGGTGGTTAGGAGGAATGATTGTATCCTCCCCACCTAAGTTCAATTCTTGCTGACATGATAAGATTTGATATAATGGCTTTGAGAGCTTTGATGTTATGAATGATTAGAAGAATACAAATTGAGTGCCTTAGGAGTTTTTCAAAAGTGCATTTTAAATAAAGAAAAAGAAATCACAATCTTACTCGAAATTGTATCGCTGGATTCTAGCTAAAAATATGGAGAAAAATAGTTGAGTCTCAGTAGCACAACCGGTTGAGAAATGGTTTTGTTTTCAAAAGTGCATTTTAAATAAAGAAAAAGAAATCACAATCTTATTCGAAATTGTATCGCTGGATTCTAGCAGAAAAATAGTTGAGCCTCAGTAGCACAACCTGTTGAGAAATGGTTTTGTTAGTAAGAAGACCTGTGTTCAAACCTCATCGGGTTGCTAAACATGTGCGCTCGGAGGAGACATCTGACTTTAAAAAAATGGAAAAAAAAAAAAAAAAGCTTATGATTATAAAAACAAGATTATGATTTCAAATGATATAAAGTAAGTTTTTTTTAGTTTTCACAAGTGTCCACATTTTTTTTAATTAATTTATTTTTTTAATGTTAAAATCAAATTAAATATAATTTTTGCGCCGAGAGGTGCATTCTATAGGCCACTATGTCCCCAATGTGTAAATATGTCACGTCCTCAAAAAATAATAAAAATAATTTTCACTAATGTTGGTCAGTCTTAAATTGTGTATAGCTTTTTAATCTTATTAATGGACTAAGATTAATTATTAAAATATAACTATGCATTTGAATGGATAGTAAATTATATCATGGTTTTAATAGTTCCTTTATCATATACATGAATTTGAATGGATCATAAATTTACCTTTAAAAAAAAAATTACCACATTAAAATTCCAAATTAAGTAAAATTTTAAACATTTTTACTCTTTACTAAAGCCAATATCATTCCTTAAATCAAAGGAAAATGGTTAATTCAACACAAAGAATCAAAAATCTTGCTCCAAAATCTTTTAATGTTTCTTTTAACTGAACATTTGTAAAATGAATCTTTAAAAGGAAAAGCCATATCCTAGGGATATATTAAAATCTTTAAAGGCATAAATATTTGCACATCAAAGTTGTAATATTTGAAAATATTAATTTGATGTAGTTTTATTATAAATTTTGTTATCATGCCATGTAAAAAACATCATTAAATCTAATATTGAAAAATATAATATTGAAAATTTAATATTAATAGTATTATAATATTAGTATTATTAAATTTAATAACTTTGGATTAGTACCATATTAGAATCTGTTATATTATACTATATATTAATATATCATGATATATATTAACTCTAGATATATATGGAGGGAAGACAAAGACATAGTGTGATAGAGGTGGAGAGATAGGGGGAGTGATTAGGGTGAGGAGGAGATACAATGAAGGAGAGGGAAGAGGAGGAATGAAGAGAGAGAGAAGGGTAAGAGAGAAGGGGAGGCACAAAGACGGAGGGGGGAGAGATAGTGACAGGGTTGGATGGAAGATAGAGAGGGAGAGAGATGGGGGAGAGAGATAGTGACAAGGTTAGAGGTTAGAGAGAGAGAGAGAGAGAGATGGGGGGAGAGAGAGGGAGGTAGGAAAGAAAGGGAGAGAGGGGAAGGCATGGATAAAGGACTTGAGAGAGAGGAGAGAGGGAGGGACAAAGAGATGGAATTGGAGGGGGAGAGAGGGAGTGAAGAAGAAAGATATTGAGAGAGAAAAGTGGAGAGAGAGTGTGTATGTTTTGGGGCGAGATAGAGAGACAAAGAAGGAGAGACGGAAGGAAGGGGGAGCAAAGGAGAGAGGAGATAGAGAGGGAGATAGTGATAGAGTTAGAGGGCGAAGAGAGAGGGGGGAAGGGGAGATAGAGTGAGGTGGGAGAGAAAGGGACAAAGAGGAAGGAAGAGAAATAGGACACAACAGAGAGGAGAGAGGGAGGGACAGAGAGGGAGTTGGAGAGGGAGAGAAAGGTAAGTAAGAAGAAAGACATCAAGAGAGAAAAGTGGAGAAAGATAGAGAGAGGGAGGGTGGTAAGGCAACGAGAGAGAGGGAGAGAGGAGAGCAGAAGGGAAAAGAAATATAAGGGGGGGAGAGGGAGAGGGAGAGTAAAAGGGAGGGAGAGATAGATGGATATGGACAAAGATTGTGTATTCTTTGTGGGTGATATAGAGAGACAAAGGAGAGGTATATGGAGATAGAGATATAGATGGGATGTGAAGAGAGGGAAGAAGAGAGAGATATAGAGAGGGGAGGAGGGAAGGAGGGAGAGATAGATATATATGTAGAGATAGAGAGTGTGTGTGTTTGGGGGGTGAGATAGAGAGACAGAGAAGGAGAGATGAAGCGATATATAGATATAAATAGAGGAGGGGGGAGAGGGAAGAAAATTTCTTGCACAAAATGCATTGATTTCATTGTAGATGGTGATTTATAATCATATTTGATTGCTTGCACTAGATGCATTGATTTAAGTGTAGATGTTGTTTTCTAATTATATTTTATTGTTTGCTCTAGATGCATTAATTTGAATGTAGATGTTTATTTCTAATTCTATTTGATTGCTTGCTCTAAATGCATTGATTTCAGTGTAGATGATTATTTCTAATCCTATTTGATTTCTTGCACTAGATGCATTGATTTCAGTGTAGATGTTGATTTCTTTCACTATACGCATTGATTTCAATGTAGATGTTTATTTCTAATTTTATTTGATTGTTTGCATTAGGTGCATTAATTTCAGTGTAGGTAATGTTTTCTTAGAATTCCATTCAACTGCTTGCACTAGATGTATTGATTTTAATGTATATGTTGATTTCTAATCCTATTTGATTGCTTGCTCTAGATGCATTGATTTCAGCATAGATGTTGATTCCTAATCCTTTTTTATTGCTTGAACTAGATGCAATTATTTCAGTGTAGATTTAGATTTCTAATCCTATTTGATTGCTTTCACTGGATGCATTGATTTTAGTGTAGATGTTGATTTCTAATCTCATTTGATCGCTTGCATTAGATGCATGTATTTCAGTGTAGATATTGTTTTCTAATCTTATTTGATTGCTTGCATTAGATGCATTAGATGTTGTTAATATTGACGTTATAGATTATTAAGAAAAAATATTTTCAAGATATATAGTAATACCTAAAAGGGCCCTATTAAGAATAAATTATCTGTCAGAAGTTTAGATACCTAGAATTAACATGAAATAGAAGTTTAGATACCTAGAATTAACATGAAATAGATGTTGAAAATCAATCCTCCTGCAAAGTGTAAATTAATCCTTGATAAGATCGTCTCCCTTCTACATCACCAACTAATTACTAATGGACAATTACATATATTCAAAATTAGATATATTTAAAATTACCAATAGATAATTGCATATAATAATGTATTCATAATATTTATAAGAGGAAAAGATATATTTATAAACATTCAAAACAAATCAAAATATTCTTGAAGGAGATGTGATAATTGTTTGGAGAAACAAATAATGTAAATTATTTTATAATTCTAGCCACATTAAAAAATAAAATAAAATAAAATGCATTATTTCTTGACTTTGCTAAATAGATTATAGATATAAAAATAATAATAATAATAATAATAAAAAATAAAATAAAATTCATCAAAAAATTCTTTAAGGAAAAAATTATTTCAAGAGTAATCTTGAGGCAATAAATTATTAAAACTAATCTTCAAGATATATTTAGTAATACCTTGAGGGACATTATTGAGAATTAATTAGTTGTCAGAAGTTGTGATACCTCAAATTAAATGAAATAGATGTGCAGTATCAAGCCTCCTGCAAACTATTGACAAGATTGTCTCCCTTCTTCATCACCAACTAATTAATAATAGACAATTACATACACATATAAAAAAATAACACAACTTTGATATTCAAAAATATTATCATCCAAATCCAAACACATATAAACACACAAACCACTCAAAGCATCCAAACAAAGATGTACAAACCATTCAACGCAAGCAACACAAACTAAATTAAAAAAGAGAATGATATGGTCATGCCAAGCAAAGAGAATATAATGTGAATTTTGAAGTTAATCTCAAACATATACATAATAATGATAATCTAAAAATGTGGCATTGTTGCCCTCACCTGGAACAAGCGTAGGTCCATCTAACATTGTTGATCCCTCTAGTTGTAAACATTTTCTCAAATTCTACACTCCAAAATTTTTTTTACACTTCCACAGATTTGATCCCTCTCAACACATAATAGATCCACTATTAAATAGATTAAACTAATAATAATAATTTTAATAATTGAAATATAAATTTTCACGGGAAAAAGTTAACAAACATATCCCACCTATATTAATTTATAAATTATATAAATATTATTGTTATTAGGAAGATATATGTTATGTTTCTTAACATCGGAAAACTATTAAAATTTTAAATTTTAAATAAAGAAATAGTATTTTATAAATATATATTTTTAAAATAATTGCTTAACTGTTATTATTAAAATATAATTTGATAATTAGATGTCTTGTCTCTTAGATATTCAATATATTTATATATAATCATTATTTATTTAATTTTCCCGTAATAAATATTACGGAAATTTTATAATCAAGTTGTTTTTAACAAAGAAGTACCCATCGAATCTAAGATAATGGTGATGATGTAAACGTCTGAAAAATAAAAATAAAAATTGAAATGGAGTTTTCCAATTAGTCTTTATTATTGGATCAGATCACAGTCTTTTTAAAACCATCAAATTGACATGTGAACGGCTTTCCAAAAACCGCTAAAGCCGTCAAATTAACAAAAACTGTACACTTGACATGTGAGTGGCTTTTTAGATAGCGTTAAAGCCATCAAATTAACAAAAAGCATCAAAGTGTTTCAAATACCAACCCCCAGGACGTGTTGGGACATGTGCACTACTTTCCAAATTCAAAGCGTATCAAATTCATAAAGATGTCGCAAGAAATAAAAGTTTGAGGTGTGACATGTAGTGACATAAAAGTTGCACCAACACGTTGTAAGAGGCAATAAGTTGTATCTCACCAAAGATAAACATGTGCACGATATACAAAGGAAGGATCAAATTAAAAAAAAATTCTGAAATTTAGTGAAAGTCCAAAAATTTCTGAAATACTTTAGGGTATATTTATTTTTTTCTATTTAATATTACTTAAGTGTCTACGGGGATTTGAACCAGTGACCTATCGCAAGGAGTGCCTTAACAGTGCAGCCATTCATCCTCAATCCAAAGCCCCGTGGGCTAACACTTCAGGCTATATTACAAGGAAGGAAGGATTAATTAAAAAATTGTGAAATTTAGTAAAAGTATATAGAAATTTAATGAAAGTCGGAAATTAAATTAAAAATTCGTGAAATTTAGTGAAAGTAAAAAAAAAAAATTGTAAAATTTAGTGAAAGTCTATACACTTATTGATGTGTCACTATGATGCCACATAGGCTCAATTGCTATGTAGGAATCACGGTGTCATTAAAAAAATAAGATTAATAATTTAAAATAAGAGCTTAAAATTAAGAAAGAGCAGAGTATTAGAAATCTTTTTACAAGTATAAGTGAGTTTAAAAATAGTAACTCTAGAATCATGTTTAGAGATGTGATTTAAAGGAAAATTTGATTGCCTTATTATCTTAATAATGTGCCGGGCATTGAGTATATATACAATTTAATTTTTTAAAATAATAAAATTGTGTTTCATTATAAATATAAACACAATTCAATGTAAATGCATCTTTTTAAATAAAAAACTATTAAAGTGATGTTGTGTGAGATAAAGGTAATTTATAAATTCAATTGGTTTGAGAAAGTGGGTTGATTATGAAGACAAGATCATTGAGGTGTTAAAGAGGAGTGTTGGAGAGCTAACTGAAAAACAAATTCTATTTCTATTGTAGTTTGGAGAACTAGCAACCCTGATCGAACTAGCAAGGTCGGAGAGCTAATTGAAGTGTGTTGTAGGCTAAAATTTTGACGATTGGTTTGCAGATGTAAACAAAAATGTGTATGAAGACCTAGAGAAGTTGTGGAAAAGTTGATTATACATATAAAACTTATTGGGTGGTTGGTGGTTGGTCTACATAAGATTTGTAGCATATGACAAAGAGGAATGGAGCAAGAAAATTCTTTGCTACTATACATACAATCCAACTTCTTATTACTTCTATGTATTGATCCTTCTAGAATGTCCAATTCACAATTAGTTCATCCTAACAAGTTGATACACGGAACTAAACATATTCTAACATACCCAACCAAAAGAAAATGGTAGATTGTTTCTAGTGCCTAAAGGACTAGTTGCAATTGGAGGGGGTTGGGAAGCTTCATATCATTGATTGTTCCTAGTGACTATTCCTAGTAGCCACCTTGCAGTGCCATCTCCTCTTGCAGCCTATTACAATTACTCTTCATTACCTACAACATTCAAATCATTGGTCTCTTGGGTTACTATAATAGTAGCAAATATACAAAATACACTCAATAAAATAGGATTCGCATGGAAAAAGTACTCTCATTGTTTTTTTTATCGGACTTCAAGATTATTGTGGTCCTTATTGTATGGACCACAACAAAGAATTTTCTCGCATAATGTGTTACACTAAAACCTTTATTTCCATAATAAATCATGAAGCATAATTAGACATTACGATGTTGTAACACCCACTATTATCCTCAAATTCATCATAATCTTAGTTGCAACATTGTCACCATTAGCTTGGAGTCTTTCTAGACGTTCCAAAAATTTATTTAACACTTGATTTGGTGCCTTATCATCCAAATCAAAGATCTGTAGCAGAAATAAAGTTTCTCAGTCATTTAACTAATGTTAGAGAAAATATTCATAATTATAAATTTATCATAAAAGTCCACTCTCTATAACCAAGGGTTTTAATCTGACAACAACATATAAAAAATATCTAAAATGAAAATTATTGGCACTAGTAAGTACCAAGAAAATAAATTAAATCAACAAAAAACACAAACTTGTTTAAGCATATTGCCAAATGACAGGTTTTCCATGTAGAAGGGGAATCTTAGGTGAATAGCACCCCAATGCAAGGGCACTGATACGACAAGAGAACCATAGGCATATGATTAACTTGCATAACTCTTATACAACCACTCAATACTTTCCATAGCATTAGTTATAGCGTTAGTGATCAAGATATCTCTTTTTCTCAAAATAGCGTAATTACATCTCTTGTGACCAATTACCCCTACCGCCTTCCTCTCTGAGATCAATCACCCCCTTCGAGTCAACGCTAAATAAATGGCTTGAAGTAATCAGCCTCAAATTCCAAGGCACTGATAGCTTAGAAGTTATGGAGTTGTTTTTTGTAAACTGTGAGTGTTCAGTGTGAAGGAAAAGGCATCTATTTTTATATATCCTCCTAAAGGATTCTCAATACCCATTAGTGCTGAGATATCCCAGAAATGTAATGGTAAGTCTGGAAATCACATAGAGATGGGAATTTTGTTGAGAGCCATAGAGGAAAAATGAAATGCAGGAACCCATGGGGTAACAAAACCCCTGTTGGACCCCAAAATCTAGAACAAAATCCAGAAAGAGGGATCCTTTTTAAAAACTTTATGGACCATGGTAATGTTCATTAAGTGCATTTTGAACAACAAAAGTGCCTATACCTTGTTGTTTTTTGTCAAATTAAAGTGAATCCATTTATACAGGTATGAGGTAGCAAGCCAGAATCCATTGAATCTGTGAATTACTTCAGATTCTTCATAAAAATTCAGGGATTATTTGATCTATGGCTCTGTAATATCCAGTGATGGTGCTTCTTCAAGTTTCTCTAATGATGGACTTGGCATAGGAGGAAGTGGTATAGCTAAAGAAGGAATATTTTTTTTGACCACATTTTTGAATGATATAGGTTTTGAAGTTGAAGGTGCAACATGGTGCCTTACTCCATGCAACTACCACACTCAAAAATGGTTGAATCTTTGAACATATTGTATTTTGACAATAGAAATAGATCTTGTAGTTGTTAACCCTTAAATACAATATGTCACTGAGTCAAAGGGATTTGTTGCAATGGTCCAACTTCTATTATAAAACCACCTCATATTCAGAAGAGAGGTTTTCCAATTCCACCACCTCATATTCAAAAGAATTTATTGAGAAGAGAGGGTTTCCCAGTGGGTAACTTTACCATAATATGAAAACCTGCCTAAAAAACAAATTTGGGATCAAATATATGTTGACTAGAGCTCTCTTCAAACATTTGACTTTCCATGTTTCTTTCAAACACTTTCCCGGCATGCTCTTTCGAACATTATAACAAATGTTGGACATTGTTTGAATAACGCAACACATCTAAGACTATTTCATCCTGACCCTAGCACCAAAAATCATTCATTGATAAATACAATGGGACACATAGATGGCCATTTTATTGAGAGCCATAGAGGATGGATGAAATGCAGGAATCCATGGGGTAACGAAATACCTATTGGACCCCAAAATCCAGAACGAGGGATATTTTTTAAAAACTTTATGGACCATGGTAATGTTCATTAAGTGCAATTTGAACAACAAAGGTGCCTTAGAACATAGATATACCTTGTCTTTTTTTGTCCAGCTAAAGTGAATCCAATCCATTTATACAAGTCTGAGGTAGGAGGCCAGAATCTATTGAATTTGTGAATTACTTAAGAATATTCATAAAAAGTTAGGGATTCTTTGATCTATGGCTTTGTAATCTCCAATGATGGTGCTTCTCCAAGTTTCTCTAGTGATGGACTTGGCATAGGAGGAAGTGGTCCAACTAAAGAAGGCAGATTGTTTATTATCACATTTTTGAATGATATAGGTTTTGAAGTCAAAGGTGCAACATGGTGCCTTACTCCATGGAACTACCACACTAAAAAATGGTTGAATCTTTGAACATACCGTATTTTGACAACACAAGTAGATCCTGAAGTCATTAACCCTTAGATATCAAATGTCACTAAGTCAAAGGGATTTTTGTAATGGTCCAACTTCTGCTTTAAATCCACCTCATGTTCATAAGAGAGATTTTCCTAGTGTGCTACCTCATATTCAAAAGAAAGGGTTTTTGAGTGGGTAAGTTTATCATAATCTGAAAACCCACCTCAAAAATAGAGTTGGGATCAAATATTTGTTGACTAGAGCTCTCTTCAAACATTTGGCTTTCCATATTTCTTTCAAACACTTGCCTGGCATTCTCTCGCGAACATTATAGCACATGTTGGACACTGTTTGAATAACACAACACATATGAGATTGTTCCATCCAGACCCTGACACCAAAATAATTCATTGATCATGACAATTGGACTAAACCTCGTCAACTTTTATGGTAGTAAAAAAAATCTCCTAACATAATCAAACTACAAAACTCCTGCATTAATTAGCCGACATTGCAACTAAGCTTTGTACTATTCATGTTGGTTTGCTCACCTGGCCAGTTTGGATCAATATGGTTACGATGGGTCTCAAACCAATACAGTAAAGAACAAATAGAATCACTAAATTTGATTGCAAATTGTTTAGTATATTAAATATCAAGTAGAAAATAAGATACTAAATGATAGAGGAGGCTAGGTTGAACAAACAGTTTTCATTGACAATTTTTTTTTTTTTTTTTTTTTTTTTTACAATCGTTGATTTCTTTCTGTGAACATGCAAGGCATATGGGATTTACACAGTTATGCATGCAAAAGTTGATACTTAGCTGGCCACTAGTAACCGTCGTTTATGATCGTTTTGTCTCCATTGAGAGCCACGACTCCCAAATGGAATAACCATTCTTGGTGCGTGCATGAATCTGTTTAACAACACAAATAATAGATCCCTTTGAGCACCACACCATTTATTTGGGAGCTTGGTGATTCGAGCACGTAGTTTCATGGCAAACAAGTATAGACCCATTCACATAATAGAATCTATACCCATTTGTATCAAAGAGTAACCTTGTTTTTTAATTGGGTGATGAGAGAGCAAATAGCTCCCCATTCGTAGATATATATGAGCATAATAAAATACTCCCCATTCATAGAGAAAATATCCCCATGAGAATAACATAGTAACCATGTTAACAATGCTCAGAGAAGTGATGTGGTCCTTCTCCCCTATCAATAAACTATTCAGTTGACCATGTTAGGCTGAGACCGAGTAGCAGGAGGAACAAAAGCGACAAAAGAAGCCATGCTAACATGTGGAGGGTTTCTGCACATCCTAGCGTATCTAGTATATCCAGCCAATTCGAGCTTCTCCCTTGGTTTTTACAGAACCAAAGATCCGCATATGAATAATCTCGTAACAGATTCACTTCTAAGTCTATATCAAGAAGTAGTGTCTCCACTGGGCATCTGAAGAAACACAACACAACAAAAAAACCCTTGATCTGCTATGATCCTCCCGTTCTGCCAGCTCCCATTCCGTAGACGACAACACGTCAACATGTGGCAACTTCAACAACTAATAAATGGCTTTACCTTTCTTGGAAACTTTACCTTCTCTGGCACTTCCAAACCCTGCTCGCATTTCATAGCATTTCATATTTGTAGACTAATGTTAGCATTAGTTTACAATTTTGAAATATGAAAAATACAAACCCAAAATAATATATGCTTATTGCCTCTTTGCCTTGGGAAGAGGTCAAATAAGACAATGAAAAAAATTATAATATGGTCCGCGGATGACATAGTACAACGACAAGTTAAAAACTCATTAAATGCTAACACGAAATAATGTTACGCCATCGATTTCGATTCCTATAGTCCCATGCCAGACGACAACAGTCCCATGCCAGACGACAACGACTAAAAATGAGACATGTGATTGTGCACCAATTTTTGTGTGGTTGAAGTACTTCCTTTTATCGATTATGCAGTAGCATATTTTGGTTAGTGGGTTAGTGTAATTCTTTGCACATAATTAAGGATTTTGTTTTGGAATTTTTTGGTAATTAAAATAGTTTGATGTATTTTAATGTTATGGTTAATTTAAGATAGTGTTAATAAACAACTATTGTAATTATGTTGATAGATGTATTTATTTTGGAATATGTTTTTTAGAATTTTAATTGAATTATTAATACTTATTATGTGAATAATAGGGATTTAACTTATAGGAAATATTTTAGAATATTCTTAGTAGTTTTTATAATTCAAGGTTGAAATTTATCTCCAAAAATAGTTATGTATTTTTGTTTTTTAATTAATTAAAAAAGAAAAGAATGATGAGCAAGTGCCACATGAAATGAATTATGTAGTATTCATAAGCCATGGTATTGGCCCATGTTTTGTAGCAAATCATATTTATAAATTAAGAATCTCCATAGTAAATTGGGGATACATATATGTTTAACTTATATATTAATTTTTTTTAATTAATAATAATAATAATGTAAATTTTTATGATATTTTCAATCCAAGCAATGTGAGATATATAATCAAGTTTTTTTTTTTTTGGTTGGTATCTATCAACATTTACTAGTTATTTAATTTATATAGTTACACCAGTATTTTATCAATATAAACTTTAGAAGTAATGAGTGATAAATATGCATAGTATTAAGAAAAAAAGTTTAAAATTAATTTTTAATGGTATATTATTACTAAACTATGGAGGATGAAAAGATATTTTAAAATTTTATGAAGAAACATAATTAAAGTAGATAGTTACACTAGTATTTTATCAATATAAACTTTAGAAGTAATGAGTAATAAATATGCATAGTATTAAGAAAAAAAATTTAAAATTAATTTTTAATGATATATTATTACTAAACTATGGAGGATGAAAAGATATTTTAAAATTTTATGAAGAAACATAATTAAAGTAGATAAAATTAGAAAAAACAATTTCAACAAACCAAATTCATAATATGTTCTCCATTCAAACTTATATATAATGGCACTGCATTTAAAACAATGTGCTACTTAGTAAACCATGAATACAATGCTTCTTGTAATGGGGTGAATATAATGTTTCTGGTAAGACACTGTAAAATAGAGATTTGAAAGACTTGAGCGATTAGGGTTTTTAAAACAACAAATTTACACTTAGTGATGGTGAGAATAGACATAAAGATATATTTTTTCTATAAACTTAGTAAGTGAAAGTGCCGAAATGAGAACATCTAAGAAAATAAAAAAGTTATCCTTTTGGATTTCCATATTAAAAATGTGAGATGAAATGTTGTTAAAATGGTTGAAAAAAAAAAAAAAAAATAAGCATAATATCACACAACAAAAATATCATTAAGAAATCCAAACTAACACTTAGTTCAAGATGAAATTTGTTCATATCTCCAAATTCAAATGTAATAAACTTCTCGCTAAAATAAAAAAAATTCACACGCATAATAACATTATGCTAACTATGTCAAACCATATTGATTTATTAATACTACGGTATTAAGTTGTTGGACGGTACAACAAATGGACACCATGGATTTTTGCAGCTATACTGTTATATTATTTTATTTGTTTCGCTGACAGACCATTGCCAGCCGATTTATGTTGTCACTCTCCCACACAGGACACCTCAGCTCGCTCCTCGAGCTCATCCCACACGGTATGGTTTTCATTTAACTCGTTGCCTTGTCGAATTAAATAACACGGCAGCGGCTCCAGCATTCCTCGGGATCCTTCACCACATCAACGGTGGCGATTGGGAGTTTTCAATCCCACGGCTGAGGTTGCTTCAGAAAGCTATCAGGTCTGACTTGTTGGGTTTTGTGGCTCATTTGCCTCTCCATTCCTTGGCGCCATGCTCTGCGCTCTTCCTCCTTCAGCAGAGGGCTCTGGCGGCATCCTTTGAACTCCATGCTGTCAACATGCCTCGGATGTAGCCGAGGTGTTTCCCATCCATGGTTTCTGCTATTCACATCCGGTTAACAGCTGAGTTTGTTTTTTTTTTTTTGCTTACTTCCTTTTGTTATGTTTCGTAATATTTTAACCTGCAACCCTCTGCAGATATCGCGAAAGTGGGTTCGAGGGTCTCGGGCTGCATCGATGGTGAGGCCTTACCTGGCTTGGGGCTTAGAAGTTTCCCGAGTAAGCACCATGGCGTTCTTGCCTGGATTTTGCGCGAAAGGAAAGAGTTCCACGGTTTCCAAGTTTGCAGTCTAGGATTTTCAATTTCTGTGTAGCCAGTTCTGAGTACCGACCTGGAATCCGGGAGGATTATCCATGTTCGCGCTAAACTCCAGTTTTTTTGTTTTTCTTGTGGAGGAAGTTGTAGACATCCTCTAGAAAATCGAGCCTGTCTATGGTTGATAAGGCTACGACTCTGTAATTGTGACTGCGCTGTAATTTTTGTTCATTTCTCAAATTTTGGACATGTTCCGGTTCTGTTTTTTGAATTATATACAGAGACTGTTAAGTGTACCATGCAGCCGAGTAAAGGCGGAATCATCCTTCTTTGAACATTTAATGTATAGTTGTTTTCTTTTTCCTCTCATGGCTAATGATTTATCGGTTGGTTAGTGGCTCTGCTATTTTAATTAAGTCTGTACAATGTTGTTTGTGGAATTTGTTCTATTCAGAATGCTTTTGTCTGTCGTTCATATTAATCATAAATGATTTCTTTTATTGCTGTACTGGAGTTGAGGGTTCGGGTTCAAATCTTCTTTCGGTGTAACGTGTTATGTTAGGGTTCCTTGGCTAAGTATTATGATTCCTGAGGCTTTTCATCCCAGGCACAAGCTTAACATTGTTAGTAACTGTTGCTTAGGGTCTCAATTCCTGCGTATGGGTTTACAGGAGGGTTTTACAGGGTTTCAGGGCTACCAATTTCGTGGTCTCTAACTGTTATCCGCGACCCATACAGCTTAGGAATGGACTCTGTTTAATTTTTGGTAGCTCATACTCTATTTTCGGGTTCGAGCTTGCCATAAGCTACATTACTGTGTAGTGCTATTTGTATTCTTGCATTTTCAGTCAATTCTCCGGTGCTTAGTTTACTAGGCTACACGGGATTCTTGTTTTTCATACAGTTTACTATATTACAGTTAAGCTTCTACATGTTCTCGTATTACACCTATTTCATATGTTAAGCTATATACCTATAATTCAACTTGCACAGATTTTCTTATAAGACTAACCAGGAGAGCATACCTATCTACTTATGATTCATTTGCACAGAATTTTCTTACAAGTCTTTAACCAATAAGAACATACCTATATACATACGATTCACTTGCACATAATTCTCTTATAACTCTTCAACCAGTAAGAACATACCTGTATGATCATACCTAAATGCATATGAATCATTGCACAGGATTTTTATAAGTCTTTAACTATACATATCTACATACACAGACCCTTTTGCTACAGGTAGTGTCAGTCTACCAGAGCTACCCTGTTCCAGTCGTTTAGTCGGCTTCTGTTGCTTTTGCACACAATACACATTTTAATCTGGTTTACCTGCCTAATTCATTGTTTTTCTACGGTAATGAGTTTCTTGGTATAATGGAAACCATTCCACGGGAGCTAAAAGCCCCCTATAGACACTATGTCTTCAAACACATAAATTGAGAGCTTGCTCTCTCTCTGCAACACTCACAATTACTCAAAAACCAACAGTATCTATTACATAATAGTGGTCGTAACTACTTACCTGTGTTTTCCGAAGCAGTAGAGTTCATGATCATATTCACTTTTTCCTGATCAGATTCGTCTTTAAAGACCAAATCCCCCCAAGCCTGTTTTGCAAGAGTACTGTCTTCAGCAAAATTGTTCACACTTCCTGCCAAAATTGTTTGTTCACACTTCGTGCCAATGCTATCTAGTCCTTACCAGACACAACATTTCTCCTCCTTTCCATCTGTCCCAATAGCACGGTTTTCCTGTTAGGGGAGACAGTTAGGGTTTTTCCTTTTCGCGCAAACTACCTCTTTCCAACTTCTTTCATGAGAAGTACAGTTAGGGTTTTCCCTTTGGAGTTGTCTATAATGCGACTTTTTGGAGATTCCGGTGATGGAATCCCGCGGAAGAAATGAGGTTAAATCTTGATTTTTAGCAGTTAAAATGGTTTTTTAACTGCATATTTGGATTCAGTGCCCTGAAAAACCCCTGGGAGCCATTGATTGTGCAGAAACTAGCTATCAAACTTGGGATTCCAGTGAATTGCAGCCGGATTTTGACTGGAAAAATCCGCCGGAAAGGCTTTCAAAAAGTCGCATTATAGACTACTGCTTTCCCTTTTCGTGCAAACTACCTCTTTCCAACTTCTTTCATGAGAAGTTACAAAATGTTAGGGGAGGCAGTTAGGGTTTTCCTTTTTGGGCCACTGTGTTTTTCCAACTTCTTTCATGAGACGCTACAAAATCTGTTATTACTCAAATCATTTTCTAATTTTAGAAAATTAATAATATTATTCAACCAAACAGAAAATAACAATATTATCCAGTTTTTTTTACAGCAGTAAATAAAATATTTACAAGTTTTTTGGGAAACATTACATTAATTTTTCAAAATATTCCATAAAAAATATTAACAACTATTAGAAATATAGAAAATCCCATACTTCTTAATTTTTATGGAAGATATTAAAATTATTATACATTTTTTGATTAAATATTATATAAACACATTTATATATCAATAAAAATATTATTATATTATATTTAAATTTAGTATGCAAATTTAATTATTATAATCTATTTATTATGGAAACAAATGAATATATATATATATATACACGGGGAGTGGGTGAGAATAGAAGCTACTTGATTTGTGGTTGAGGATGGAAGCTACTTGTGGGAATCAAACTATCTCAAGGGGCATCTAAGATTGACTAAACTTCTCACAACCTTGGTGATAACACCTGCGTGTGGATAAATCATTCTTCTATCCAATAAACAAGCTAGCCCTTACCTAAACTCAACCTAATTTTAAAAGAAAGAAAAAAATGACCACAGAGTTAAATGAGCCTAAAACTTAAAAAAATAAAAATATAACTCAACCTAGTTTTAAAAGAAAGAAAAAAATGACCACAGTTAACTGAGCCTAAAACTTAAAAAAATTAAAATATAAAATAATGTGATATATTTGTTATTGTTTAGGAAATCCTCTTGACCCAAAAACACAATACACATTATCTCTTAATATGATAAATCCATTGAGCTTTCAAGAAATTTATTAATAAGATAAAAAAATTATCATATTAGTTTTCTATCTATTAATTAAAGTATATGGTTAAAATTGTTAAATTTCAATCTATTATATATTTATATTTTAGATAAAACTAAATTTCACATAATAAAATTATATTATTAAATATTTTAATGTATATAATTCAAAATATTAATTTTAATGTATTTAAATAAATAAAATCGTTTAAATTACACCAAATTTATTTTATAATAACAATATTTTATTATTAAATAATTTTATTTTTATTTAATATTACCAATTATGGTAATTTAAATATAATTTTGTTTTTAAAATTATTATTAATAAATTTGTAACTAACTTTTTTAAAATAACAAAAATATGTTTGGGCATAAATTCAAATCCATTCCAAGTAAATGCATCCTTCTAAATAAAAAACTACTAAAGTGATGCGTTGAGAGATAAAGGTAACCTAAAATTTGTTATTCTAAAAATATCCTATCAAATTTCGTACAAAATTTACCCAAAAAGATTCCAAAAAAGAACCAAACGTTGACATTGGAGAGTTAGACCACACCGTCAAAAATGGGTTGTGGCTGTCCATTTAAATTTGGTGTGCCAACTAAAATTCATTACATAAAACATCTCTGACTTCAACGAAACTAGAAGTATGCGTTCATCAAATGAGAGTCGTGGTTGAGATCAAATGCCCATATATTTGCAACTCAAAAGTCCATCCCGCGTTTGCCAATCGGCCAGTTGTACAAAACAATATCCGCGCGCTCTTTCAATACATATATGTTCAACCCTCAACAGATATTCACTTGCACTACTGTAGTAGCACAAATATGCGTTCCGAGTTCAAAGGAGAGTCATGGTTGACATAAAATGCCCATATATTTGCAACTCAAAAGTCCATCCCGCGTTCGCTAATCGGCCAGTTGTACAAAACAACATCCTCGCGCATTCCTTTTATACATATATTCCTGCCACAACAAAAACACTCGTACCCTCATCCCTCAACAGAAACTACTGTAGAGTAGCACCTCTATGCGTCCCGAGTTCAAATTCTCTTACAATCACAATCCTTTGTTCTACATAATTATTTAACTTCACCACCAATCTCTGACTTCGATTCCTCAAACCTTCGGAACCACCCAATGGCTAAACCCTCCCCAAATCAGAAAGACCACAGCAAACTCGAAAACCACTCACTGAAGTCACGGCAATTCAAGGGCATTCGAATGAGAAAATGGGGGAAATGGGTATCCGAAATTCGAATGCCCAATTCCAGGGGCAGAATTTGGCTGGGCTCCTACGACACCCCGGAAAAGGCTGCGCGTGCCTTCGACTTTGCTGTGTATTGTCTGAGAGGATCCAAGGCCGACTTCAATTTTCCTTATTCCCTCCCGGATATTCCCGACGCCTCTGCTCTATCTCCGCAGCAAATTCAAGCAGCCGCAGCCAAATTCGCCGTGGAAGAAATGTGGCTGCCTTCCGAAGGTAACACGGCGGATATTCCCTACCCCTCTTCTCTATCTCCGCTGCAAATACAAGCCGCCACAGCCAAATTCCCCGCAGAAGAATTCTGGCTGCCTTCCGAAGATCACGCAATGTCCTCTTACTACTGTTCGAAAGCTGAATCTGGGTTGAAGGCCAAGAGATTTCAGAGAAGCAAGGTCCCACATTTTGGGATTCAGTTCTTGAAGATCTGGACAGTAATGACTCTGTAAGTTTAGAGGATTTTTCTCTGTTAGATGTGTATATGGAGGATTATGGGTTTCTCTTCCAGCCGAATGAAGAGTGTGGACCGGGGGCTTTCTAATTTATTTTTAGTGCCGCCGGTGATTCTGCCCTGAAAGTTCAAATGGGAGGCAGAGCCGCCGATGACATTGGCGCCCTGTTCTCTCTTTTATATGTATCCTATTAAATTCATTTATTCAATTTTACAAAATTCCCTAGTATGGGAAAATACCTTTATTTTTTATTTTATTTAAACATGTATAAATGAATTAATATTTGTAAAGTTAAATTTCAAAATTTTTATAATATGAAAATTCTAAAATTAATTAATACTATAAATCATTTTATTGATTTCATATTATAATTTTTTCCAGGTTTCAAACTTGAAATTTAGTCTTCATGATGTAATGGTCAAGTGGGAAGGTTTGGTGCCTACAGGTCTTGTGATCAAGTCTTGAGCAAATTGTTATTTTCCAGAGATAGGTCTTGTGGTCAAGTCTTGAGCAATAGATAAGTGAGCAATTGTTATTTTCTAGCTATAAGTTTTCATACACACACACACACACACACACATATATATATATATATATATATCAAGCTTCTAGGGGATCAAATAAATCAAATGAATTAACCATTTCTAACATGATGAACATTCCTTTTTCTTTCCTTCTTTTGCTTGAGTGAATAACTTCTTGCACCAAAATGATGTTATCAACTATTTATCTTTAATTTACAAAACCTCCTTGATTTTATGAAATTAGCTTAGGTAATAACATTTTAAAGCAAGATATAATAATGTTTTTCCACAACTTTATAAGAAATTTTGGGCTTCAAACTTAAGAATGATTAATGATTCTTTTAGACAGACTATGAGGTTCTTTGGGAGCTTAGGCCTTCATATCTTTAAGAAAGAATACCTTCCATATTTTCTAAGATCTGGTCTTTGGCCTTAACAATTGGTTTTGCGTCCTCTTTATTTTGAAATGTTAGGGTTAATTTAAGATAGTGTTGATAAACCGCTAATTATGTTGATAGATGTATTTATTTTCGAATATGATTTTTAGAATTTTAATTTAATTATTAATACTTATTATGTGAATAATATGGATTTAACTTACACGAAATATTTTAGAATATTTTTAGTAGTATTTATAATTCAAGGTTGAAATTTATCTAAAAATAGTTGTCTTTTTGTTTTTTAATTAATTTGATTAACTAAAAAGAAAAGAATGATATGGGCAAGTGACATATGAAATGAATTATGATTTTTTTGAGATGTAGTATTCATAAGCCATGGCATTGGCCAATGCTTTGTAGCATTATAAGTTATGAATCTCCATAGTAAATTTGGAGATGTATATATGTTTAACCTATATATTAATATTTTTTAAATTAATAATAATAATAATAACAATAACAATGCTAATTATTATGATATTCTTAATCTCAACAATGTAAGATGTATGATCAAGTAAGTTTTTTTTTTTTATGTTTAGCATGGATTGATGTCTATCAACGTTTACTAGTCATTTAATTTATATAGTTACACTAGTATTTTATCAATATAAACTTTGGAAGTAATGAGTGATACATATGCATAATATTAAGAAGAAAAAAATTAAATTAATTTTTAATGATATATTATTACTAAACTATGGAGGATGAAAAGATATTTTAAATTTTTATAAAGAATCACATTTAAAGTAGATAAAATTAGAAAAAACAATTTCAACAAACCAAAGCCATAATATGTTCCTACATTCAAAACCATATACAATGAAATTGCATTTAAAACAATTTGCTTTTTAGTAAATCATGAATACAATGTTTCTTGTAATGTGGCCAATATAATGTTTATTGTAACAAGGGTTTTTAAAGCAACAAATTTTTACACTAGGTGATAGTGAGAATGAGCATAAAGGTACATTTTTCTTATAAACCTAGTGAGTTAAGGTGCCGAAATGAGAACATCTAAGAAGATAAAAGAGTTATCCTTTTGGATTTCCATAGTAAATAAGATGTGAGATGAAATGTTGTTAAGATGGTTGAAAAAAGAGGTAAAAAAGGGTTAGTCATAATATCAATCAACAAAAATATCATTAACAAATCCAAATTAACACTTAATTCAAGATGAAATTTGTTCAATATTAATTCTTCAAAATATTCCATAAAAAAGTATTAACAACTATTAGAAATATAGAAAATCCCATACCTTTTAATTTTTAGGGAAGATATTAAAATTATTATACATTCCTTTTAATTAAATATTATATTAAATATACATTAAATATTATATAAAATATATATTTGTATATTAATAAAAATGTTTTTATTTTTATATTATATTTTAATTTTTTTAGTATGCAATTATTATAATTTATTTATATCTTGAAACAAATGAATATATGTATATATGGGAAGTGGTTGAGGATGGAAGCTACTTTGTGGGAATCAAACTATCTTAATAGGCATCCAAGATCGACTAACTTCTCACAACCTTCGTGATAGCATCCGAGTGTGAATAGATCATTCTTCTATCCAATAGACAAGCTAGCCCTTACTTAAAATCAACCTAATTTTAAAAGAAGAAAAAAATAAAGCTAAATAAACCTAAAACTTAAAAAAATGAAAATATAAAATTATATGATATATTTTTGATTGGTTAGGAAATCCAGGTAAAGAATTCAAAAAGAGAGAAAAACACAATACGCATTATTTCTTAATATTATAAAATCCATGAGCTTGCGTATTTCTTAATATTATAAAATCCATGAGCTTTCAAGACATTTGTTAGTAAGATAAATGATTGTCATATTAATTTTATATGAATTAAATAAAATATATGATTAAAAAATGGGTTGTGGTTTCTTGAACCAAGTCAATTTAAATTTGGTGTGCCAACTAAAATTCATTACATAAAACATCTTTGACTTCAACGAAACAAAAAGTATCGCGCTCATCAAATGAGAGTCATGGTTGACATCAAATGCCCCTATATTTGAACTCAAAAGTCCATCCTGCATTTGCTAATCGGCCAGTTGCACAAAACAACGCATTCTTTTTGTGCGTATCTATCACAACATAAATACTCGTATCGAGTGTTCAAATTTGAACACATCACAGTTTTTCCGAAGCCCTCTAGCACGTTAAAGAAGTGTTTAACAAAATTTATCAGTGAAAAGAAATTTAAATTTTGATTCTTATAAGTTTAAAAAAAATTAAAATAATATTATAAAATGCCTAATGAAGGGCTGCTTGTCCATAGGACATTTCAAAAAATTCCAATTCTTTGATTGATATAACACTCTAAAGTGTGCAGGAGTTTTTGACAACACAAGAAAGTGCAATGAGATGTAATGGAGGTTGTTCATCCATTCCCATGCCATAGTCATAATGGCAGCACTAATAGAGTTAGTAGTGATGATATGAGGTTTATGTTCGCATTCGTTGATAAAAGAGGTTTCTTTTCACATTCATTGATAGCATAGTAGAAGTAGCTATGTATTGGTATCTGTGAACATGCATATTTTGAAGGTATCAGAGATTTTAAAAAAATAAATGACAAAAAACAAAATTAATGATGACTAAGGTAGATTATTCTGAGCCTATGAATCTTGCTTGCATTGATTTTTCCAATCCCAACCTTACGGCGAGTGCAACACAAGCTCGCAAGATATTTGAACTCTCAGTTATAATTTTCAACTTTCATTTCCCTGGCCTTTCATTCAGTTCATTGATTTAGGTAGAACCAATTAAAACTATTATGTATGGAAAGGTTGATTGATATTTATATAATCATGTGTAAAACAAGTTCGCAAGGTATTTTAACTCTCAATTTTAATTTTCAACTTTCATTTCCCTAGCCTTTCATTCAATTCATTGATCTACACTGAACCAATTAAAATTAATATGTATGGAATGGTTGATTTATCTTTATATAGTCATGTGTAGACTCTGTATTTTTTTTATATCGTCCATCATGTCATCGATGAAGATTTTTTGGACTAAGTCTTTGAGCAAAGTCGACGGCTTTTTGCCCTTCCTGAGGAGGGAAAGATGAAATCGTTGTGGAATGAGAACCATCAAGGTTATACTCCGTATCAAGCAAAATCTCTTAATCTTTCCATTCAACTCGAAGGTTTGATGTGGATTTCTATTTCCTTATATTTACTTCTGCTTGTAATTACATCTTGCTCTGCTCAACTTTGAAAAGTCAATCCATTGAAGTATTTCACTTCATATTTTTTCATATATTCCTTTTTCCAGGGATTGGAAGGGGAGTTAAGAAGCTTCTATAGTGTCGATAAAGGCAAGCGATTTCACAGTCCCAATCAATGGCCTTCAACAAGTATGCAGTTCAACATTTGAAACGATTTTTTTCATACTTGTCCAACGCTTAAAAATATATTAAAGTGACAATATTGACATTTTTACATCATAACCACATACTACATTTTCTGTGGTATCTCCATTTTCTTTAATTTGTGAAATTTTATTCTTTTTTGTCAACTCACCATTAACACAAGATTGTTCAATTATGAGATTACCTCATTAGACTTACTGATTCACAATTTTTTTTTTCATCTTGTAAATAACTACTACAATCTACTACATATTCGAGGATGTCGAATATATTCGAGTACTGATCATGCTGAATATATTCGAGCACTGATCATCCTACCGCTATGAAAACAACTTCCATCCTACCTTTATGAGGACATATTCATGACATTACTTTGATGTTCCACATAGATATCTTGACATAGTATAATAAGGCCGATATGGTTCCTTACATTTTCCATGAAGACATTATTACTTTGAAAAATCTAATGTTCAACATGGAAATTTTGAGATAGCATAATAAGGCCGATAGGGTTCTTTATTTAGTGTTTCTTTTTAGCCAAAATCGGTATATAGACAAAGTAATCTGTGTATTAATTTGATTTCCTTTTTTATAGTAATAAATGAATACATTCTCATTTTATAGTAATAAATGAATACTTTTTCATTTTATAGTAATAAATGAAATAAATTAGTTAAAGATGTAATTTTATCGTGTTTAAAAATAGATTAAAGTGATAATATTGACATTTTTACATCATAACCACATTTTTCGTTGTATCTTCATTTTCTTTCCTAATTTGCAACATTTTCTTTCTTTCTTGTCAAGCAACCATTAAGACAAGATTGTTCAATTTTGACAACCATTCAGAAGAGATTGTTCAATTATGAAATTACCCCATTAGATGGTGGTAACTACACTTGGTGATTCAAACGTTTTTTTATATTCCTGTAAATAACTACTACCATCTCTTTTCTATTTTTAGATGATTCCGTGACTGACAACCATAATGCTTACAAAAGCCTAGCATTTCTTCCATTTGAAATTACTTAAATAAAGCTTACTATTAAGCCTAGCATTTGTAAAATCAAACTTCATTTAGAATCATGTATTTCTTCTCTTATCTTAAAAAGCCTTTTTCTTTACCAACTCTCTAGTTTTTGAAAACATAGAAATTAATGCTATAATTTTTTTTTTTGAGAAATAATAAGTGTGCTTCCCATATAATTATGTAGAGTTTTGAACGAGGGAGAAGTGTTAAAATGAAACTCCAGGGCCATTTAATAACCATACAACATAACACTGGTGTGCCTACACGGCTACAACTTAATTTTCTTTTTCTAGTTGGTCTTCTCAAAAGATATAGAATGCCGATAGTTATCCATACAACTACTATTGCGTCTCATGCTTCATTTTCTCCATTCGACATCTAGGAAATAAGTTGTGTGTGTGGGTGTCCATGTAGCTGCTACTATGAAGAGTTTTTAAGTTGATGTTGAAATCATAGAAAAATTAAACGACATTGTTAATGAAAAGAAACCATCTTATTAGAAAAAGACACGAACGAAAAGAAACTGCATTATTAGATAAAGATATCAACAAAACTTGAATTCATTGTAAGGACAAAATTTGAAAACCATTCTTAAAAAACAACAAAAATGACCAACCAAGCCATACAACAACAACACTGCAGATGTGTATTACATATTACAATATTTCCCTATTAGATGTGGAGAACTTTCCTTTTAATTACATAATTTTTTGAATCTATAAAGCTTGAAGTTTTTAATGGAGATGAAAGTCTATTGATAGTGTTCTTTGGTTGAGAATGTTAAGAGAAAAGTTCAATTCCCTTGGTTGTTGAAGGTATATATTTATTTTTTTGGTTTGCTTTAAATTGTTTCAAGCTGAACAAAACATATAGTATAAATTAGAAACAAATGAAACTAAAAAAACTTTTTCCAATGTGTAAATAGATTTATATTTTCAATGATGTAAATTCAAATATTTTTGAAGATTATCTAATGAATAGAAGAAACATATGGTTACATTTTTTCAATAGAATTTCAGAAAAATGTTCGCCTATCTACTAAATTCTATTAATATTTTATAGCATTTTAATGTAGCCACTTTTTAAATTTTAAAGATTCAGGACACCATTTCATTTTGACATTTTTTTTATAAAGAGTTTATTTAATATACACTTGTTAATAGAAGTATAATTTTTTTTGTAACTTTTTTTATAAATATATGCCCTTCCAAATAAAATTAAGACCAGTCCTTCAAATTTGATCACTGCTCGCAACCTCATCCCTCAACAGATATTCACTTGCACTACTGTAGTAGCACATCTATACGTCTCGAGTTCAAATCCTCTTACAATCACAATCCTTTGTTCTACATGATTATTTAACTTCACCACCAATCTCTCACTTCGATTCCTCAAACCTTCGCAACAACTCAATGGCTAAACCCTTTTCAAATTAGAGCAACCACAATAGCCAAAGAAATCTGGCTTCCTTCAGGAGATAATGCGGTGGATATTCCTTACGCCTCCTCTCCATATCCGCCACAAATTCAAGCCGCCGCAACCAAATTCCCCGCAGAATAATTCTGGCTGCCTTCCGAAGATCATGCAATGTCCTCTTACTACTGTTCGAAAGCTGAATCTGGGGCTGAAGGCCAAGAGATTTCAATGAAGCAAGGTCCCACATTTTGGGATTAAGTTCTTGAAGATCTGGACAGTAACGACTCTGTAAGTTTAGAGGATTTTTCTCTGTTAGATGTGTATATGGAGGAATATGGGTTTCTTTTCCAGCCGAATGAAGAGTGTGGACCGGGGGCTTTCTAATTTACTTTTAGTGCCGCCGGTGATTCTGCCCTGAAAGTCCAAATGAATGGCTATACTTGTCCTCATACAAATGGGAGGTAGAGCCGCCGATGACATTGTTGTGCTCCCCATTAATGTCGGTGTTGATCCAATGCTCCCATGTGTTTCATGGCATGTGCTTAACACTAGCGATGTGTCTGTTTACTAACACCTGCAGGTTTTGGTGTAACGACAATTGTGACTCCAATAAGTGGTATCAGAGCCAAAGGTCAAGAGTTCGAAACACACCTGGCTTGCATTGAGGGGGGAGATTGTTGTGCTCCCCGTGAATGGCAGTGTCGATCCAACGCTAGAAACACACCTGACTCGCGTTGAGGAGGGAGATTTTTGTGCTCCCTGTTAATGGCAGTGTTGATCCAAAGCTAGAAACACACCTGGCTTGCGTTGAGGGGGGAGATTATTGTGCTCCTCGTTAATGGCGGTGTTGATCCAACGCTCCCGTGTGTTTCATGGCATGTGCTTAACACTAGCGATGTGTCTGTTTACTAACCCCTGCACGTTTTGGTGTAACGACAATCGTGATTCCAACAATCACATGTCTCATTTTTAGTCCTTGACCTCTGGCATGGGACTATAGGAATCGAATTCGATGGCGTAACATTATTTCGTGTTAGCATTTAGTGAGTTTTTAACCTGTCGTGTCGTTGTACTATGTCATTTGCAGACCATATTATAATTTTTTTTCATTGTCTTATTTGGCCTCTTCCCAAGGCGGAGAGGCGATAAGCTTATATCATTTTGGGTTTGTATTTTTCATATTTCAAAATTGTAAACTAATGCTAACATTAGTCTACAAATATGAAATGCTATGAAATGCAAGTAGGGTTTGGAAGTGCTAGAGAAGGTAAAGTTTCCAGGAAAGGGAAAACCATTTATTAGTTGTTGAAGCTGCCACATGTTGATGCGTTTTCGTCTACACAATGGGCGCTGGCAAAACAGGAGGATCATAGCAGATCGAAGATTTTTTGTTGTGCTGTGTTTCTTCAGATGCGCAGTGGAGACACTGCTTCTTGAATCTATTACGAGATTATTCATATGCGGGTCTTTGGTTCTGTAAAAACCAAGGGGGAAGCTTGAATTGGCTGGATATACTAGATATGCTAGGATGTGCAGAAACCCTCCACATGTTAGCATGGCTTCTTTTTGTTGCTTTTGTTCCTCCTGCTACTCGGTCTCAGCTTAATATGGTCGACTGAATAGTTTATTGATAGGGGAGAAGGACCACATCACTTCTCTGAACATTGTTAACATGGTTACTATGTTAGTCTCATGGGGATCTTTTCTCCATGAATGGGGAGTATTATGTTATGCTCATCTATATTTACGAATGGGGAGCTATCTATTCTCTCATCACCCAATTAAAAAACAAGGTTACTCTTTGATACAAATGGATATAGATTCTATTATTAGATTCTATACCTGTTTGCCATGAAACTACGTGCTCGAATCACCAAGCTCCCAAATGAATGGTGCGGTGCTCAAGAAGATCTATTCTTCGTGCTGTTAAACAGATTCATACACGCACAGATTCAAGCCACCACAACCCAAAATCTTTTTTGACAGCGTCGTCTATCTCTCTAATGTTAATGTTTCGTTCCTTTTTTGGAGTTTTTTTTGGGTAAATTGTGTACCAAATTTGATACGAATAACAAATTTTAGGTTACCTTTCTCTCAACCCTTCATTTTAATAGTTTTGATTTAAAAGATGCATTTACTTGTATTGGATTTGAATTTATGCCCAAACATATTTTTGTTATTTAAAAAAAATAGTTGCAAATTTAATAATACTAATTTTAAAATTAAATTATATTAATATTATAAACAGTTTTCAAAATAAAAATATTTAATCATAAAATGTTGTTATTATAATTATATGAAATTTGGTAATTTAAATATTTCTTTAAACACACATATATATAATTTGATTATATATTATTAAAATTATTCAATAATATAAATTATTTTGTAAAAATTCAGTTTAATATATTTATTTATTATATATATATATAAAATTGTATATATATTTTGTGTCTTGCTAACAATGAAATCATATGTTTTGTGGTTAGAGCCATATCTAGTAACAACGACAATGTCTAATTCGGAGACCAAGCGTGGCAAAATGTTGGCGATCGTAGTAATGTCTTGGGGGAAACAAATAGTATGACCAATGTGTTTGTGCTGCCCATCTCGTACATGGGTGACTTGCAACACTGGGTTGACACGTGATATGAGCATTTCCTCTATTTGTCTTAGAGCAGCAAGGACAAACGATTGGTTTCCAATGTCCATGTTGTTTGCAAGAGAGAAGCGGTGGGTGGATTTTGTAGTTTCATATCGGAAGCAATAGAGGTTACCATGTAAGAATTTTGTTTTCATATTTGGGTATGATTCTTTGCATATGGCGCTTACATGCAAGGGACAGAGGTCATCTATCCTTTCACAAAATCGATGGTGTGCATGGTTAAGGGCAGGGTTGAGCTTGGGGATGGTAGGGTAAAGGAGGATGAGTTAATGGTGGGGTGTGCGATGTATATGGGGAGGAAGTGCCAGTGAATGGAGAAAGTTGAAGGGTAGGTACAATCGGAGCAGAGAATATTGAAGGACATGGGTTTCCAAGTGAAGCTTCGAGATGTTGGGGAAGAGAAAAATTAGACGGGGGTATACCTATAAATGTTTCGGTTTTTAAATCAACCTTATATTTTAGCCGTCTTTGTTTGTTGGAGGCATCTTTATTATGTGCATAAAGGAGTCTCTTGTGAACATTTCTTGAGGGGTTTGTAGAAGATGTTGGCACATCCATCTTGATACAAATATGGGGACACAAGTATTAATGAATATAGGAGATGGGAAATAGTAGTCTTGAGCGCAAAGATAAAGTACACAACCCCCAAAACCAAGAACTTCATTACTGGGTATATTTTCAAAATAGCGCCTTTTAGCTTATAAAGTAGATGTGTCTTTTGATAAAGTGGTTGTAGTTAATTGGTCAGACAAACCTTTTTATAATAGAGTTTATGTTTCTTTGACATTACACACCAATGCCGTGCCCTTGAAATTCTGTTATTGAAATCAATCCTATTTCAACGAAGTATCTTTTGTGCTGATAGATAACTATTTATCATTGATTTACCAAATAGATTCAAGGTAAGTAAACATCAATCGTTTATAAAAATCCAATGTTTGTATTTAGTTGCACAAAGCACACTTTAAAAGGATGCAAACATTCTATTTTGTTTAGAAGGAAGAAGAAAAAAGCATATATACTCCATGTAAAGGTAAAATATGGAGAATTATGCAAAGGTGGAAGCTGCAACATGTAACATGGGTGTATATACATAAATGAGAGAAGTACAATGATGAAGTGAAGAGAAGAATAGGGTGGCAGGGGACAAAACGACAATGAACGGAAAAGCATATAGAAGTTATTGTTTACACTTTAGCGTGACATGGGGAAAACAAAATGAGTTTCAAAGGAAGTGAACAACTGAAGTAGTGGACATTCTTTCGATATCCTAGAGGAGAACATAACATGCAAAGTCATAGTTGATTTCATCTGAATTGATTAGCAAAAACTTCAAACGGTCGTCACAAATGAAGCTATCTATTTTCACAGATAGTGTGAAGAGGAAATGATGGCATGAAACCCTTGCACGAAGCTCGTGGATAGCATTAGGATCACTGGAGAGTATGAACAAGTCTTTTGATTTGACACCCATGAGTTCAGTTGCAACATCATCAAAAGCAGTAACATTTTCCAGTAGGCCTATGTGGTCATGCATTTCAAATTTTAGCACATAAAGATACTGACATTCCAGGAAGTCCCCACCACATTTTTTGCAGTGTCACATTCCTTTTGAGTGGTTGACAACTTTTTTCATGCATTGCATGCCATCAGATGAGAGAGAGAATGGAAGGAAGTAGAAATCTTGCATGTCAATAGAGGTGATGGTTTCGCGAACAAAGAACCATGTTGCTTTTCTGGCGGGATGTGAGTCTCCGAGATCAATAATTGTACGTTATGGGTGGCGCCACTTGGAAGACCCTGAGAATTTTCTACTTAATGATGGTGAAGAGGCCAAGCGTCCTCTTTGATGAAACCATCACTGGAGCTGCTCAGTCTTTGGAATGTCGGGATCTAGCAGGAGGCTAGTGGTCAAGATAGTCCTGACAATTCTTCCATTAAATTCGGCTATGCAACCGCCTTTGATTACAAGCACGAACAAAGCACTAGATGACACAAGTTCAAAAAGTTGCTTGCCTACGGTGTCGCAATGCTCCCCCCATAGGGTGAGGTTGATACTATACCCAGACATGTCTTCCAAGTTGAGAGTTTTTCTAGCCGTTTCAGAGCCATCTCTTCGACGAATGGTGGAAGTTGGAGAAGTGGACATGACAATGCCAATGATGTCGACAATTGAGCCGAGGTTTGCATATCTGATTTCATCTATAGATTTAAAACGGAAACGGTGGAAAGGAATTGTCAGAACATCATCTAGGGAAGGTTCAACAGTGGAAGTTGCAGAGATTGAGACTTCCCATTTGCTATTGAGATGGCTGTAATTTTTGTTTGTTGGTTTCACTGTGCCATTTGAAACCATGTAAATATGCCCAATTTGGACAATGTTATGCAAGGAATCTGCCAAATCATCGAAGGCAGCGAGATGGATTGCATCTTTGGTAGAATCAATGAGGTCAAATCCAAAGACCTTTCCAGAGGCGCAAGCATTGTTGTACGATCGAACAGTTGTTTTTCCAAGGACCCTACCCTGGATTGACCATTGTTTACAGTAGGGGCTTAGCGTCATGAATGGAATGGCAACAGGAAGAGTAGAGGAAAAATGAGTTGATGATGAAGGAGAAACCTATGTCGAAGGAGAAGCATACGGGGTGGGGCCGTGTGACATTGAAGAACCCAGTTGGTATCTGGACAGTCGTACAATTTAAAGAAGGGTTGGGTCCCCAATCAAAGGTACATGACATTGAACTTCGAGTTCAATAACTTGGAGAGTCCTGAGAAGAAGGAAAGAAAGAGAAAAGCAATGCGGCATTAGTCGGAGTGACAGTGGTGCAGAGAGGGAAGGAACAAAAAAACATGATGGATATGCCGAAGAGTGAACATATGCGTAGTTTTGCAAAAAAATGTAAGTGACTTCTTTGAGAATGACAACCGACCCCAACTCAAGGGCACGAGAGATGGCATGGCCATTGTAAGCAGACATAAGAAAATTTCTGTGCTGAGAGGTGCCATCGGAGAAGAATTCAGTAGCATAGGGACATTGTCTTTGTGGAAGAAAGAAGGGCAAGTTCAACTATTTGGAGCGATGGTTGTATCCCTATAGAGCAAACCAACACCAAAGTGATGGTATTCTATGTCAATATAACTTCAATGATGAGGAGCAAAGGAGGTGTCCTGAAAGGTGAAAACACGTAAAATGTTGTCAACATTGGAAAAGAAACAAAAATAAAGCAACTAGCACAAATGAAAGAAGAATTATTCACAATCTAGATTGCTGCCAATAATGAAAGGTAATGGAGAAGCAAGTTTGAAATGTCTAAGCATAGAAAGTTGGCTCTCTATATATGATGTTTCAGAAACTCTACAGGGGTGTGTTTTGCATGTTGTGGCAATGTAGATATTATTTTAAGCTATATATGCAGTGTGAAAACATTAATACTTTCCCTCTGAGTGTACAAGGCGATATGGTTAACAAATTTTTGATTGTCACCTGCTTGTGAATGAAATTCTAGGACAATTATGTGGTTGAAGGAAGCAAAATGACATGCAGTAGCAACAACAAGAACAATATCAAGAGACCAACAATAACACAACAACAACAACATAAACTACAACTCGAAAAAACAACAGAATAGTGCGAGGTGAAGAGGCTAAATAGAGCACACGCCCATATACCAACTAAGCAAAGAAAGCAATAAATGAGAGTGAAAACTCTTCACAAAGATTAAGACTCTTTTTAATAGTTTTTATTTAAAAATACATTTACATTAAATTGGACTTGAATTTATAAAAAAACTTAACTTTATATATATATAAAAATATATTATATATATATATATATATTATATATATCCAATTAAATTTTCCTTCAGATCACAACTCTTAACATGATTCTAGAGCCATTTTAAAACTCACTTACACCGGTAGAAAGCTTTCTAATGAATTGCTCTTTCTTAATTTTAAGCTCCTATTTTAAAATATTAATTTTTTTTCTAATGACATTGTGATTTTGACATAGACTATATGACATCATAGTGACACATCAATAAGTGTATAGACTTTTACTAAATTTTATTAAAAAAAAATTCCCTTTCACTAAATTTTATAAAAAAAAATTAATTCGACTAAATTTCACAAATTTTTAATTTAATCCTTGACTTTCGCTAAATTTCAAAAATTTTATACTTCAACTAAAATTCACATTTTTTTAATTTAATCCTTCCTTCTTTGGTATATCGACCCAAGTGTTTCACAATTTTTTGGACTTTCACTGCAATTTCACATTTTTTAAAATGTAATCCTTCCTTTCTTTGGTATATCGTGCACGTGTTTATCTTTCGTGAGATACAGCTTACTGCCTCTAAAATACATGGCCTCTTACAACGTGTTGGTGCAACTTTTATGTCACGAAATATCACACCTCAAACTTTTATTTCTTGATATCTTTATGAATTTGATAGGCTTTGACTTTGGAAAGCCGTGAACATTTCCCAACACGTCCGGGGGTTGGTATTTGGAAATCCCATTATTTATTTATTTATTTGAAAAGCCATTAGGTCTCAAGTGTACAGTTTGTTTTTGTTTTTGGATTTTTGTTTTTGGTTTTTTGGTAATTGGACGATTTTAGAGGTATTTGGAAAGCTTTTCACTTGTTAATTTAATGGGTTTAACAAAGTTGTATAGCTAGCGTTTTCTTGTAATTTAATTTAATTATTGAATTTTGAAATGTATGAACTAATTATTGTATTTGAAGAATGGATACTTTGTAGATATTCTTGCTTATTATCCTTAAATTAAAGTAAGAAACAAATAAGACATACTATGTCTCGTAAAAAAACATTTTTAAATGTGTGATTTTGGGATGTTATGTTTTGTCTTTCACGCCATTCTTTAAAGTGTGATTTATGACTTCTTTTTTATAAATATTTTTCTTTAATACATGAAGAAGGTAGAATTGAAGAGAATTTTATGATGGTATCGAGCATCTACCACATAGTTTAAATCTAATTAAATTAAAGTAAAAGCTATGAAGATTTGACAAATGGAAGCCTCTATAAGTGCATGCAGACAAACCAGAAGAAAAATGAAGCAAAAAGTTAGGAGAAAAAAAAAAAAAAAAAAAAAAAAAAAAAAAAAAAAAAAAAAAATCACGCTTATAATTAACTATACATAATCAAAATCTATAGTAATGTCTTATATTTTTTTAAGATTAAAAATAAATATTCAGGAATATTATTTTATAATTTTAAAAAACACAAAAAAATGTTGCTATATTATGGTAGAGAATTCAACTTTATGAAGTATTCTATAAATATAATAATAATTTGAACAAGTTTGATTTTATTTATTATTTATTTTGTAATATTAAATTCCTTTTATAATAATTATATGTATTATTTTTATATATATTTCTTTCTTTTTTTCAATTAAAACATATGTTTTAAACTAAATTTTTAATTTTATTTAAATTATGCATCATCAATTTTTTGTTTAACACTTACTCTATATTAAAAATTTATTGGTTATAAGTTTATAAATTTTTTTTTATTTTAACTATTTCTATTAATTTAAATAAATTTTTAAACCATTTATATAAAATTACTGAACTTATTTTATTATTTATGAATAAAATCTAATATAAAATTCAAATTTAATCTTACTAAAAGACTTCAATTAATATTTTAAAAATTTAAATATCTTATGAGAAAGGTTGTCATACCACTTACTGTAAACGCATATTAGGCATCTACATAAAAGTTGGCAGCTTCTTGAAGTGCTACATAGCAGCAACATCAGCGAGTGAAAGCACAGCATGGGAGTCACAGGTCGTTATGCGAAAGTGTAATAATTGCTGCCATGAAGCATTAAATGTCAGGGTATGGTGCAGCGCAGATGTTACTAGTTCTAGTCGCTTGGAGCGTGGACACAATTCGCATTTCAAAATAGTGGCAAAAAATTGCAAATTTGTGTTCCAATATTACTCCCTTTTGGAAGTATGTACAACAAAAGATTTTATGGTACAACAAATTACAGATTTTGTGGTACAATGTTATCATTGTAAAATAAGGGATGAACCAATCAAAATTGAAATAAATATATTTAAAAAAAATAAAAAAAAAATTAATGATAAACATTAGATAAGATTATTTAAATTTTCGTAAATTTAAAATTAATGTCAACATCAATATTTTTTGAATAATAACATAAAAATAATGGATTCAAACAAATATCATAATGATATATGATAAATTAAACAAAGTGATAAATAAAACATGTATATACAACTAAATGAAGGTGAATGATAACTTATATAATAAGGTTTTCACTCCACTATTCGCAAAGCTAAAAATGAAAGCCAAATAAAAATATGAAAAATTAAAATATCATGATTTTTTTAAAACTAAGATGAGCTCAGTTTCACCAAACAAGTAAAAAAAAACGGTATCGAAACTCAACACTGATTCATATACCACATCAATTGAGTCCACACGAATCTAGACTATTGTACTAGCATCTGCCTCACCCACAAATAACCCACTAACCAAGTTGAACGTGAATGAATATATATTAATGCGCGTATGCGTATGGTAGTGAGTAGAAAACTAAAAACTCATTAATTGGTTTAATCATTAATGTGCATCCCAGATTCGGAGGGTTCTTAATGTGGTATTTTGTTAATCTTTATTTTGTATTCAACGTCTAAATGGAGAGATAAGTTAAAATAACTTTATGTGTAAATTTAATTTTGTTAATGACTTTGTTTCAAAATAAGTTAATGTTATAATTAGTGATTTAATGTTATTATCATTTAATTTTTGGTAATATTTGTTTTTGTAAGCTTTGGTAGGATTTTTTGGAAAGTAGCACAAGAATCAAACTCAAGATCTCTAGTTTGATGAGACTTCATTTCCACGGCCATTGCCACTTGAGCTACCCCATGCGGAGTAATCTTTGGTAAATTTAAAATTAATGTCAACATCAATATTTTTTGAATTGACAGGGAATAATAAAACGGTGATATGATCAAATAATAAAGACTAATTTGAAACTACATTTCATTTATTGTTTTTCCAAATTAAATTTAGTTTAAAGAGATGTTGACATCATCATCATAACCCTAAATGTGATGGTTGTTGAGATATATTTTTTTGAAAATATTTATTAGAAACAATTTGATTATAAAATTTTATATAATACATATTACGAAAAATTCAATAATAATTGAAATATATGTTCTTAGAAATATCTAAGAGACAATCTAATCATCAAATTATATTTATATAATAAAAAATTAAACAATATATTTAAATATACGTTTTTATAAATACTATTCTCTTTTTTTTTTGTAAGTTTAAATTTCTCAGGTTAAGATGACATAATATATTTCTTTTTAATAACATAATATTTATATAATTTATAATTAACAATGTTTGTTTTGTCTTCTAAATCATATTTCACTCATTGAATTATTAATAAAATTATATTTAATTTGATTTTGATATTAACAAAAAAAATTAAAAATATATATTATTTGAATTATAATCTTGTTTTTATAATCATAATCTTATTTTTTTTAAAAGTTGTCTTCCAACGC
Source organism: Pinus taeda (assembly GCA_000404065.3). NCBI lineage: Eukaryota > Viridiplantae > Streptophyta > Pinopsida > Pinales > Pinaceae > Pinus > Pinus taeda. Next base: position 36,249 of record APFE030757808.1, on the reverse strand, counting down.
ATATGCTTAGCAGCCCAATGAGATTTGAACACAGGTCACCTTAATAAGGAAACTTTTTCTCAATCGATTGTGCTACCAAGACTCGTTTCGGTTGTGCTACTAAGACTCCTATAAGTCTCCTCCCATCACACATGTTTGGCAGCCCAGTGAAGTTTGAACACAGGTCGCCTTACTAAGGAAACCTTTTCTAGCAATACAATTTCGAGTAAGATTGTGATTTATTTTTCTTTATTTAAAATGCACTTTTGAAAAACTTCCAAAGCACTCAATTTATATTCTTCTATTCATTCATTACATTAAATCTCAAAGCCATTATATCAAATTTCATCATGTCACTTGCAAAAATTGAACATGACTCGCATAAGTCTTCTCCCATCACACATGTTTGGCATCCCAGTGAAGTTTGAACACAGGTCGCCTTACTAAGGAAAGCTTTCCTAGCAATACAATTTCGAGTAAGATTGTGATTTCTTTTTCTTTATTTAAAATGCACTTTTGAAAAACTTCCAAGGCACTCAATTTATATTCTTCTATTCATTCATTACATTAAATCTCAAAGCCATTATATCAAATTTCATCATGTCACTTGCAAAAATTGAACATAGGTGGCTAGGATACAATGGTTCCTCCCAACCACCCAAGATAGAGCCAATTAACAATATTTATTTATTTAAATATTTTAATAAACACATTAATTTAGTTATCAAATTCATCCATGAATATACTTTTAATTATTATTTTTTATTTTTTATATAATTAATATATATATATTATATATATATATATATTTTAACAATGATGAGTCAGCGTGTATTCATCCCCATTTAACAACTTAATTTCGATATATTTTCCAATTATGTAAAAAAAATTAATAATCAAAATATCCTACAACAAACAAACAAGTTAACTATCAAATTCCATCCAAAACCACAGGCCAAACTACAATAAAATGATGGATAAATAAATAATTGCTCCCTACATTTAATATGTCATATATGTAAGTGTATTTCCTATGAAGAATATCCTGACACATTAATAAAATGAACATGCCTCACTCAGTGTGGTAAAATGATGGATAAATAAAAAATTGCTCCCTACATTTAATACGTCATATATGTAAGTGTATTTCCTATGAAGAATATCCTCAGACATTAATAAAATGAACACCCCTGAATCAGTGTTCAATGTTTCCATATACAGGGAAAAGAAAAGAAAATAAGTCTCACTTTACAAAAATATCTTTATTTTTTCAATTTACATTTAATAATTTAATATATGTATTTGTCATGTGGGGTTAGTTCGCGTAGTTGGGAAAGTCGTTTGTGATTCTCTCCAGGAAAATTCTATTTTAGTAAAGTGACATGTTGATCAATTACAATAAAGCTAGAAGGGTAAATGTCCCAAAATGAGATGTCTCTTGCTAAGTTATAAATTTTCCGCTAGGCATTAGTTTTAGTTTGTAGACTTTTGACACTAACTTAAGGATTATAATGATAGGCACATTAGAACCTCAACCTCGCCGAAATAACCCCAACCACTTAATGATTTCTATATATTAAATAAAATAATGAATCTGTATCATAATACTAATCCTTGATTCTATTAGGTATTCTAGATTGGATTGGTCTAATGTAGGCATCAATCATGTTATGCAAGTCCTTCTTCATTGTAGTGGGCCATCTCTGTGATAGGTGTCCCCGCTAACATTGAACTTTATCCTTGATGTAATTTAAGGCTATATGGCATTGCAATTTATGTGGCATCATAGTACCCACCTAGATAATTTGTTGACATCATTTAGATTGATGGGTGTATATTGATGATGATCAATCATTCTTCTTCCTTGCGCACTTGCAAGGTTCCTCCAATGATCACATTCCAATACATGACAACGATAGACTAACCTGAAGTGGTAGGTTGCAAACATGTTTAAAGTGTGCGGGGGCTTTCGTTTAATGCATGGCCTAATTCTATAAACATTTATCATAATTTTTTTTTTATCAATATTGCTTTTTCATAAATTATACCTACTAACCCCTTTTATAAACAAGTGTGCATTATAGATGGTATATCTATTGAAAAAATAAAATATATTACGACCAAATTGGCAATCACAACTAGATTATTACCTAGTAGGCTTTGGGATCTACGAAATAGATCATATATGGTAATTCTAATCAACTCACACACCATGGAATATAAGGCAATTACACCAGCTAGATAAGAACTTTTCATGGATTGGGATTATTCCTATTTGAAAATTTTGGAATATCATTTCACATTGGATTGGGATTAATCCCATTTTAACATATTGGAATTGAATCATTTCAGATCAAAGGGTTACAGAGAGACATTAGAGAATTTTTGCGGTAAAAAATGGGCCTCAAAACAAAAATGTACAAAAAAAATTAGCTTTAACCAATAGGACTCAATATGAAGATGTCAACCATGGGGGATGATTCACCATTTTTTGAGTAAAAATGTACAAAAAAAAACTATTTTTTCAACTTTTTTCCCTACGATTTTACTAAAATTTTGAGTGGGAGCAATTTTTGGATGTATAATTTAATTTTACATCAAAGGAGTACTAATGTTGCATACTTTTGATGGACCCTACAACACGAAAAATGTGAAATACATGAAAAAATGCGCAATCACATTTTTTCATGTATTTCACATTTTTCCTGTAGTAGGGTCCATCGAAAGAATGCAACATGGGTATTCGTTGGATGAAAAATTAAATTCTGCATCCAATGTGTGCTTCTGCTCGAAATTTGAGTAAAATCATATGGGAGATAAGTTGAAAATACGAGTTGAAAGAGTAGTTTTTTCTTTTTTCCCTCCAAAACTTGATGAGGTAATCTAATCTTACTTCATTATTTCCAGTATTATTTTATAATATTCCTTACGAGGTCCATTTTAGACCTCAAAATTTCTCAAATGATACTACTTTCCAGAGAACTTCTACTGAATATCCACTCTATAGAAACACTCACAATGCTTATGAAGGGGATACCTACGCAACTTTCGACGACCTTAAAAGACTAATTAGTACAAGATTATAATGTTTTTTTTATATATATTTTTAATTGTAACTGGAAAATTTTGCATTAAAAATCTGCATCAAGCATGCAATAATGCCTCATTTGTACATCAAAGAACATAATAGGCCATAGAGTCAGAGGATTTGCGTACGAAATAGACCATAACAGCAAAAAATAGGAATTCTCTTCTATATACAATTAAGTATTATCTATTGGTATATAAGCATAAAGCTTATAGTAACCTTGTAACAAAAAAACAAAATTTACATTTCAGTGGGTACAAATTTATTTTTTGGGTTTTGTTGTTGATAACTCCCTTTTCTCCTCTTGGGCTTTTTCCTCCTTTGTTGGCATGTTGAGGTCTAGGAGCTCCAAGGAACCTCCAAATAGCCAACCAATTACTCCACTTGTTTCCATATTTTGAAAGGCTCCTTGTGCTTTTGGGCATGATGATATTCCATATCTTTAAGGAATCAAACATTTATTTTGTAATGTCCCTTTTATTGGAAGATTGACAATACTAAGAGGGGGGTGGAAGGGGGGGATGAATAATTATTGTGTCAGATGGATAAATTTTACTACTTTAACCATTCGTTAATGATCGACTGAATCATTCATTAACAGTTACACCAAATATAGAAAACAATTATTAAATCATGAGAAACAACACATGTGCACATGTAAACCATAAGCAACATAATACATGACTAACACATGAACCATCACAAGTAAATCATGAAAAAACCAAAGAGAAACACATAAATATCATCATGCACATAGAGACACTGGATGTAAGGGAGCAAATCACCATCTACTGTTTTGTTTCACTCTTATTCTTATTAATGCAAATCTTCTTTTTCCATCATATGCACTCACCACCACTAGTGTGCAAGCCACAACTTGCAAATCAAGCGAGAAAATATCACTTCAGGCCATTCCCCGTCAGAACTTTGCAGACCACCATTTGCTAGAAGCCACCACTCCCATGACTTTGCATACCACCACATGTTGGATGCCCTAACACTTAATAGTTTTTCTAGCCACCATTGGATAGAAGCCTCTACTGCCAAGTTCTTAGGCCACTACTTGAAGGATGTTGCTACAACCTGAAACTGCAACCCACCACTTGCTATCACTGAAGGCCCCAACCTTCAAGCTCTCTTGTGGGCCTTCCTTCACATTGTTTCAAACTAGGATCCACCCGACTCAAAATCAAATACCATAAGGCCTTGTTTTTTCCATTTTCACACTAGACCCATATACAACTCTAAGCTCATTAACTGAATACAAACTCTCCTTTCTGAATCAACCACTCAATGCTCTCACACACTCTCAATAATATTCTCTCTCACTCAACAACAAACTTGTAGACACCTATCATCAAACCCTCAACATACCTTTGTTCTCACACTCAACTAGTACAACTCAAACACATAATGGAAAAGTACATACAAAGCCATAAACACGTGGCATCATATATCTCTACAAAAAATGACTTAGCCTAAAAAATCAACCCATTACGTAGCAGCATTCAACTCTTACTAACAACACTAAACCCTCAATACATCAACACACACTAGGCTAATCATTACAAGGCAATACATAAGCTACACAATTCTATAAGAAAACCAAAGTATTAACTCAACCATGTAACACCAATCTCTAATCCCTTGCAATAATGAATACAATCATTAGATTCACAAGCTCTGCCTCAAGCACACAGGTTCCTTGATCTCATCAGCTATAGGTGTCATGCATGATCAACTACAAATCCATACACAATTGTTACTCCATTGCCATGCACACTCTACTACAAGGACATGTGTACTTTCTCTGTCACCAATTGACCCATCATAGGCTATATTCACTCCAATCGTTCAGCTATAGGCATCATTTTGCCCTTCAACACACTATCCAAACATGGGCAATGTGTATCTTTTCCAATCACACTTCTTCTGTAAAACATTCTCAGTTATACACACATGTATCACTTTGGCTCAACGCACACACCTTCCCATTGTATCTAGCTCTCTTTCTTTGTCCACATGTGCATTGGTGTATGGACTATTGATTTTTCTAGTGCAAATTATACAAGCACTTATTTCTGAAACTTGATAATTGCTTCAAATGATGTAAATTATTACTTTTCACTTTTAATGTATCGTTAAGTAATTACACATTCATAAATTGAACCATTCTACTTGGTATGCATTGATTGAATTAACTATTTTGGTAGTGGATTGAATTGATAATGGTGTTGATCTGGTCAATGGAGCTTGATTTGGTTAATTGATAGTGGTTGAGATGTGAACACATTGAAATATGTCAGCAATCAGGCTAGTTGGCTTAGTCTTCAACGTGTCACTTTCTATTGAACTGGTTTGGTCTAAGGTCGATGTGTGAATGTGTTAACGGTTTGATTGCTAGAAGCAATAACTTCATCAAATTGAAATTACCCTTGAAACTCGTTTAAGATTGAACTATTGACTTGGTCTTCAACACACTATTTGATTTTTCCCTCCAAAATAATGTTAATTTAATGCTTATTAACATTATGATTTAATGAAACATATTAATCCTCCAAGTCGAGCATTGGTCTAGTCATTACTCTATGGATGTGGTCCTTATTAGTGTAAACCCATTAAAGATTGATGTAGTGGAATGTTTATTTCAAAATTGAGCAATTGGGAAAATGAAATAAATATATTATGTCATTGATCAATCTAGATCATTGTGGAACACATTCATGGCATTGATTTGGTCCCTCGTTGAGTTGTTCTGTGTTATTGTTAATTCAAAAGGTGTTGAATCAATTGGTTTCTAGTTAGTATATGCATGAGTTGTATATACAGTGAGATGGTTCTTCTCAAGGGTTATATGAAGTGAGAAAGGATGTGATCTACTAAGAATAGTGCAACGCACTTTTGACAGAGTTTGTGTGATTATTGTGAGCATAAAGTAGGGTGCTATTACATGCAAATTGGTCCATCAATTTGATGTTAAGGTAAATTGTTTTTAATGGATACATCTTGGACTAAGTAGTGGTGAGTTTTTACACACTTAAAGCTTCATATCAGTCTATTAACCATAGAGCCAATGTGCATAACTTACATATATATGCCATAGATAGAGATCAAGTTTTAGAGTGCAAGGATTATCGAATGTTGTGCGTATAGGGAATGAAGTCCATTTTGAATTTTTGTAGCTATGATCGATCTTCATAATATTTCATTTGTATGTGTAATGATGAAATATAAATTATATGTGTAAAAATAAAATTTATTCGAAACATGTTCTTCATGAGTGCAAGAAAATAAAATTATTATTTTTATTTATTCAAAAGATAATTTTTTTGATTTTTTGTTTTGGCACCACAAGTTGTCAAAATCGGTGTAGGTTTTAACCCCGTACAGAAGTTACCTGCATATTAATTCTAAAACATAGAAAATAAACAATGCGAGAGCATAACACATAAAACACATATACATAGAGATTTTCCCCTGGATCCCAAAACCGGGACTACCAAATTGATTTTTCATTATGTTCCTTTTCAATGTTACAATACATATTTATACATGCCGAAGCATCCAATACCATGGACCGAAAACCATCGCGTCCAAAACCATGGACCAAAAACCATCGCGTCCAAAACCATGGACCAAAAACCATCGCATCCAAAACATGTGTGAAAACTATGCACAAAACCATAGGTAGGTCCGCCCAACCTAATATAGTGTCCAATTTTTTTTTTCACAGGGTACTTCCCTGAACCCCGTAGAGAGGGGCTAACCGCCCCTCTCAAACCCCCTAGACAGGGGGGGTTGCTACCCCCCCTATGACCCCCCCGCTGTGCAATCGGTGCAATGAAAGGGGGGCTCTGCCCCCCCCCCAGGTTAACTACGTGGGCTAGTCGTGGAAAGAATATAACACAACCCAACAGTTGGCCCAACTATTAAAGACACCCATCCGCCCTATGGACCTTTATATATTAGATTCACTCTTCCTCCTCTCCATCATTGTTCAATCTGAGCATCATTCATTATTATCTTCTAACCATATGAAGGAAATTGAGTAGAACAAAGGAGATTAAAGAAGCATATTAAGGACACGTTTATTCCTTGTAAATAAGTTGGATTCTCTGATTTATCTCTGTATAAGAGGAGCAAAAGAATTTGTGGTTTGTCTCTGTGAATATCGCCTGAATTTCTATCATACATATTTGTGGAAAAGGGAGTTGAAATTCTTTGTCTTATTTTTGTACTCTTGTGGTTGCAATCATATTGAGGAGGGCCAACTTGGACACTTGGTGGAGGACCTTTCGGTTAGTTTGACTTTGATGTATTTCTTGTTGCATTGATTTTCTAAGGAAAAGGTTGGTCCAATTTTTCCCCTTAGTGGGTTTTCCCAGGATAAATTCTTGTTGTCTCTTTGTGCATTGTGATCTTTATTGCTCTATTGTCTTTATGGTTCAATTTATGAATGTGTAATTTCGTAATGATACATTTAAGTGCAAAATAATCTTGTACGTCATTGGAAGTAATTATCAAGTTTCAGAAATAAGTGCTTGTACAAGTTGCACTAGAAAAATCAACATGGTATTCGATCTATGGATGAAAGAGTAACCTCAAGCTAATCTTTAGAGCTTGATCCATAAACCCTAGCTCGAAGTTCTGTTTATAGAAGAGACTAAATTCTCAGTTGAAGACATCAGAAGAGAGTTGTATGTATCCAAAATACTTGACCAAATTGAAGCATAAATTCCATAGATCAAAGGACCTGTGAAGACCCAAGAGGCTAGCCCAAAAGTTCAAGCATAAAATAATTTCCCTTTAAGGATGAAGTCTGAATCCTCAGTCCATCTCAAAATAAAGAGGACGCAAAACCTATTACTAAGGACAAAGAGCAAATATTAGAAAATATGGAAGGTGTTCTTTCTTAAAGATATGAAGGTCTCAGATCCCAAAGAACCTCATACTCTGTCTAAAAGAACCCGGAATCATTCTTAAGTTTGAAGGCCAAAAGTTCTTATAAAATTGTGGAAAAACATTATTATATCTTTGCCTTAAGATGCTATTACCCAAGCTAATTTCATAAAATCAAGGAGGTTTTGTAAGCTAAAGATAAATAGTGGATAACATCATTTTGGTGCAAGAAGCTATTCACTCAAGCAAAAGAAGGAGATAAAAATGAAAGTTGATCATGTTAGAACTCGCTAATGCCTTTGATAGAGTAAGAAACTTCTTCCTATTTTTTATTCTAAAGAAATTTCGCTTTGACAATAGATTTATTAGTTGGATAGAAAATTGCATGGAGGGCCTGCTAATACCACCCCTGATTAGATATTTAGGCCTTGTCAAGCAATAGAACTAAACTAGTGTATATCCATCTTAACGATCTCGCAAGAGCAAAGAGGAATCAAATCTCTTAAGGTGCAAACCTCTTTTAGAGTGCAAAACTTGAATAAAATGTTTGCACATTGAAAACTTTGATCCCTTGTTTAATAAAAAAGAGAAAACCGTAAAATGAGTCTCTCTACTCAATGAGTTTCTCTACTCAATGAGTTTCTTCTAATGCAATTTGCTATCCATTGTTTAATAAAAACGAGAAAACTTATGAGTGGAAAATAACAATGACTCACTCATCTATTGCTCAAGACTTGACCACAAGACTTATGGGCACCAGACCTTCCCACTTGATCATTAGACTACATCATCAAAACTAAATTTCAAATCTCATTTCCAAAAAAACCATTCAAAGTAGTGAAAAAAATTATAATATCAAATTAATAAAATGATTTATAGTATTAATTGATTTTAGAATTTCAATATTTATTATATATAAATATTGAAATTTAACTTTACAAATGTTAATTCATTTATACATGTTTAAATAAAATAAAATAAAAAATAAAGGTCATTTTTCCATACTATGGAATTTTGTAAAATTGAATAAATGAATTTAATAGAATACATATAAAGAGAGAACAGATGTCGCCAATATCATCTGCGGCTCTGCCTCCCATTTGTAAGAGGTCAAGTATAGCCATTCATTTGGACTTTCAGGGCAGAATCACCGGCGGCACTAAAAGTAAATTAGAAAGCCCCCGGTCCACACTCTTCATTCGGCTGGAAAAGAAACCCATAATCCTCCATATACACATCTAATAGAGAAGAATCCTCTAAACTTACAGAGTCGTTACTGTCCAGATCTTCAAGAACTAAATCCCAAAATGTGGGACCTTGCTTCACTGAAATCTCTTGGCCTTCAACCCCAGATTCAGCTTTCGAACAGTAGTAAGAGGACATTGCGTGATCTTCGGAAGGCAGCCAGAATTCTTCTGCGGGGAATTTGGCTGCGGCGGCTTGAATTTGTGGCGGATATGGAGAAGAGGCGTAAGGAATATCCACCGCGTTATCTCCCGAAGGAAGCCAGATTTCTTCGGCTGCTGTGGTCGTTCTGATTTGAAGAGGGTTTAGCCATTGAGTCGTTGCGGAGGTTTGAGGAATCGAAGTGAGAGATTGGTGGTGAAGTTAAATAATCATGTAGAACAAAGGACTGTGATTGTAAGAGGATTTGAACTCGGGACGTATAGATGTGCTACTACAGTAGTGCAAGTAGTGCAGTGAATATCTGTTGAGGGATGAGGTTGCGAGTAGTGATAAAATTTGAAGCACTAGTCTTAATTTTATTTGGAAGGTATAAAAAACAAAAAAATTATATTTCTATTAACAAGTGTATATTAAATAAATTTTTTATAAAAAAAATGTCAAAATGAAATGGTGTCCTGAATCTTTAAAATTTTAAAAATGGCTACATTAAAACGCTATAAAATATTAATAGAATTTAGTAAATAGGCAAACATTTTTCCCAAATTCTATTGAAAAAATGTAACTATATGTTTCTTCTATTCATTAGATAACCTTCAAAAATATTTGAATTTACATCATTGAAAATATAAATCTATTTACACAACTGAAAAAGTTTTTTTAGTTTCATTTGTTTCTAATTTATACTGTATGTTTTGTTTAGGTTGAAACAATTTAGAGCAAACCAAAAGAATAAATATATACCTTCAACAATCAACGGAATTGAACTTTTCTCTTAACATTGCTCAATCAATGAACACTATCAATAGACTTTCTAGAATCCTCTGTGAATTTGGCTTCACACTTAACATTCTCTCACTTGAAGCCAAATAAGAGTAATCAAGTCACACAAGTCCTACCATGCCTCTACGTAACTCATGTTTATTTTGTGGTAGAATCTTAGTGAGCATATCAGTAGGGTTCTTATTTGTATGGATCTTTTCCAAGGATAACTGTTCTTCCTCCAACACATGCCGGATCCAATGGTACCTTAAGTCAATGTGCTTGGTTTTTGAATGAAACACTGAGTTTTTTGCCAAGTGAATAGCACTCTTACTATTGCAATATAACACATACTTGTCCTACTTTATTCTTATCTCTCCTAGGAGTTGCGCACCATTTCTTTGTGTAGTTGAAGTAATTCCTTTTATCGATGATGCAATAGCATATTTTGGTTAGTGTAATTCTTTGCACATAATTAAGGATTTTTTTTGGGAATTTTTTGGTAATTAAAATAGTTTGATGTATTTTAATGTTAGGTTAGTTTAAGATAGTGTTAATAAACAACTATTGTAATTATGTTGATAGATGTATTTATTTTGGAATATGTTTTTTAGAATTTTAATTGAATTATTAATACTTATTATGTGAATAATAGGGATTTAACTTACAGGAAATATTTTAGAATATTCTTAGTAGTTTTTATAATTCAAGGTTGAAGTTTATCTCAAAATAGTTATGTATTTTTGTTTTTTAATTAATTAAAAAAAAGAATGATATGAGCAAGTGCCACATGAAATGAATTATGTTTTTTTTGACATGTAGTATTAGTAAGCCATGGTATTGGCCCATGTTTTGTAGTAAATCATATTTATAAGTTAAGAATCTCCATAGTAAATTTGCGGATGTATATATGTTTAACATATATATTAATCTTTTTTTTTAATTAATAATAATAATAGTGTTATTTTTTATGATATTTTCAATCCAAGCAATGTGAGATGTATGATCAAGTAAGTTTTTTTTTTAATCTTTAGCATGGTTTGGTATCTATCAACATTTACTAGTTATTTAATTTATATAGTTACACTAGTATTTTATCAATATAAACTTTAGAAGTAATGAGTGATACATATGCATAGTATTAAGAAAAAAAGTTTAAAATTAATTTTTAATGATATATTATTACTAAACTATGGAAGATGAAAAGATATTTTAAAATTTTATGAAGAAACAGAATTAAAGTAGATAAAATTAAAAAAAAAAAAAACAAAAAACAATTTCAACAAACCAAATTCATAATATGTTCTACATTCAAAACTATATATAATGACACTACATTTAAAACAATTTGCTACTTAGTAAACCATGAATACAATGCTTCTTGTAATGTGATGAATATAATGTTTCTAGTAAGACACTGCACAATAGAGATTTGAAAGACTTGAGTAACTATGGTTTTTGAAACAACAAAACTTTACACTAGGTGATGATGAGAATGGGCATAAAGGTATCCTTTTTCTATAAACTGAGTGAGTGAAAGTGTCAAAATGAGAACATCTAAGAAGATAAAAGAGTTATCCTTTTGGATGTCCATAGTAAGGATGTGAGATGAAATGTTGTTAAGATGGTTGAAAAAAGAGGTAAGAAAGAGTTAGCAGTAATATTACACAACAAAAATATCATAACAAATCCAAACTAACACTTAATTCAAGATTAAATTTGTTCAATGTTAATTCTTCAAAATATTCCATAAAAAAAGATTGACAACTATTAATAATATAGAAAATCCCATATCTTTTAATTTTTATGGAAGATATTAAAACTATTATACATTCTTTTTAATTAAATATTATATAAAACACATAATTTAATACATTCAAATAGAAAATATTATTAATATTATATTTAAAATTTTTAGTATACAAATTTAATTAATTATAAATTTATATTTGGAAACAAATGAATATATGTATATATGGGGAGTGGTTGAGGATCGAAGCTATTTGTGGGAATCAAACTATCTCAAGGGGCATTTAAGATTGACTAAACTTCTCACAACCTTGGTGATAACATCCCCTGTGGATAAATCATTTTTCTATCCAATAGACAAGCTAGCCCTTACTTAAACTCAACCTAATTTTAAAAGAAAGAAAAAATGACCACAGAGTTAAATGAACCTAAAACTTAAAAAAAAAAAAATTAAAATATAAAATGATATGATATATCTTTTATTATTTACGAAATCCTCTTAACCCAAAAACACAATACACATTATCTCTTATAATGATAAAATCCATTGAGCTTTCAAGAAAAATTGTTGATGATGATGATGATGATGATGGTGGTGGTTAACGTCCACTGAGACCAAATTGGTCTATCGGACCTATACTTTCTTAATTTCTAATTGTCTGGCTCCTTATCTTTCTTGGCGAGATTGGTGATGTAGCTTTCTTTTTCTTCTCTATAGTCTTCCAACTTTCTTTATCTTGCATCTCCTTCATCTCTTCTGGTTCTTGGAACATTGGTGTCTTAGCTTCGCGATCTATTGTGTTCGTCCTTTTGGAGATAGTCGGAGAAGAAGTTTGGTCTAGGAGATCTGTTTTGCTGTTAAATGAAGATTTATTTTCCGCGTTATTCGAAACCGCATAACTGTCGATGCTTGAGGGGTTGTTAAGTTCACCTTTTTGTTGTTGGGCAGGGCTTTCCCCCTGCGCGTCTTGAAAATTGTTTCTATCTTGCCTGATTGCTTGTGATTCAGAGTTTTCTCGAGAGTATTCTTCTTGGATGACACTGTAGTGTTCTTTTTGTGCTCCTTCCCACCATGTAGATCTGTGGTGATTTTTCCTAGCAGAATTTTTCTGGGAAGCTTTTGGGCAATTTTTGGTAAGGTGGCCTGTCTCAAAGCAAGATCAACATCTGAAGAGGACACTTTCATAATCGAGTTTCTGGTTCCACACATAGTCTTTACTTGTTACGTGTATTTCAGCTGGGAATCCGGCGCTGAAGTCCATTTCCACACATATGCGTGCATATGTGGTTCTGACATATTCCTC
>APFE030757808.1:0-11699 GCA_000404065.3 Pinus taeda | reverse complement strand
CAGCCAAATTCCCCGCAGAAGAATTCTGGCTGCCTTCCGAAGATCACGCAATGTCCTCTTACTACTGTTCGAAAGCTGAATCTGGGGTTGAAGGCCAAGAGATTTCAGTGAAGCAAGGTCCCACATTTTGGGATTCAGTTCTTGAAGATCTGGACAGTAACGACTCTGTAAGTTTAGACGATTTTTCTCTGTTAGATGTGTATACGGAGGATTATGGGTTTCTTTTCCAGCCGAATGAAGAGTGTGGACCGGGGGCTTTCTAATTTACTTTTAGTGCCGCCGGTGATTCTGCCCTGAAAGTTCAAATGAATGGCTATACTCGACCTCTTACAAATGGGAGGCAGAGCCGTTGATTAGATCGTTAAGATGGATATACATGAGTTTAGTTCTATTGCTTGACAAGGCCTAAAATTCTAATTAGGCGTGGTATTAGCAGGTCCTCCATGCAATTTTTTATCCAATTAATAAATTTACTTTCAAAGTGAAATTTCTTTAGAATAACAAATAGGAAGAAGTTTCTTACTCTATCGAAGGCATTAGTGAGTTCTAACATGATCAACATTCATTTTTATTTCCTTCTTTTGCTTGAGTGAATAGCTTCTTACACCAAAATGATGTTATCCACTATTTATCTTTAGCTTACAAAACCTCCTTGATTTTATGAAATTAACTTGGGTAATAGCATCTTAAGGCAAGATATAATATTGCTTTTCCACAATTTTATAAGAAATTTTGGCCTTCAAACTTAAGAATGATTTCGGGTTCTTTAGACAGAGTATGAGGTTCTTTGGGATCTGAGACCTTCATATCTTTAAGAAAGAACACCTTCCATATTTTCTAATATTTGGTCTTTGACCTTAGTAATAGGTTTTGCGTCCTCTTTATTTTGAAATGAATTGAGGATTCAAACTTCATCCTTAAATGGAAATTATTTTATACTTGAACTTTTGGGGTAGCCTCTTGGGTCTTCACAGGGCCTCGATCTATGGAATTTATACTTCAATTTGGTCAAGTATTTTGGATACCTACAACTCTCTTCTAATGTCTTCAACTGAGAATTTAGTCTCTTTTATAAACAGAACTTCGAGCTAGGGTTTATGGATCAAGCTCTAAAGATTAGCTTGAGGTTACTCTTTCAGCCATAGATCTGACACCACGCTGATTTTTCTAGTGCAACTTATACAAGCACTTATTTCTCAAACTTGACAATTACTTCTAATAATGTACAAGATTATTTTGCACTTTCAATGTATCATTACGAAATTACATATTCATAAATTGAACCATAAAGACAATAGAGGAATAAAGATCACAATGCACAAAGAGACAACAAGATTTTACCCTGGGAAAACCCACTAAGGAGAAAAACTGGACCAATCTTTTCCTTAGAAAATCAATGCAACAAGAAATACATCAAAGTCAAACTAACTGAAAGGTCCTCCACCAAGTGTCCAAGTTGGCCCTCCTCAATATGATTGCAACCACAAGAGTACAAAAATAAGACAAAGAATTTCAACTCCCTTTTCCACAAATGTTTGGCCCTTTTCCACAGATATGTATCATGGAAATTCAGGCGATATTCACAGAGACAAACCACAAATTTTTTTGCTCCTCTTATAGAGAGATAAATCAGAGAATCCAACTTATTTACAAGGAATAAACTTGTCCTTAATATGCTTCTTTAATCTCCTTCATTTTACTAATGAATGATGCTCAGATTGAACAATGATGGAGAGGAGGAAGAGTGAATCTAATATATAAAGGTCCATAGGGCGGATGGGTGCCTTTAATAGCTGGGCCGACTGTTGGGTTGTGTTATATTATTTCCACGACTAGCCCACGTAGTTAACCGGGGGGCTAAAGCCCCCCCTTCGTTGCACCGATTGCGCAGCGAGGGGGTCACAAGGGTGGTGGCAACCCCCTTTGTCCAGGGGGTTTGAGGGGGGTAGTTAGCTCCCCTCTATGGGGTTCAGGGCAACGCCCTGGGAAAAAAAATTTGGACCCTATATTAGGTTGGGTGGACCTACCTATGGTTTTGTGCATAGTTTTCGCACGTCTTGGATGCGATGGTTTTCGGTCCATGGTTTTGGACGCGATGGTTTTTGGTCCATGGTTTTGGACGCGATGGTTTTCGGTCCATGGTATTGGATGCTCCGGCATGTATAAATACGTATTGTAACATTGAAAGGAACATAATGAAAAATCAATCTGGTCGTCCCAGTTTTGGGATCCAGGGGAAAATCTCTGTGTATATGTGTTTTATGTGTTATGCTCTCGCATTGTTTATTTTCTGTGTTTTATTATTAAAATGCAGGTAATTTCTGTATGGGGTTAAAACCTACACCGACTTTGACAACTTATGGTGCCAAAACAAAAATTCAAAAAAATATCTTTTGAATAAATAAAAAAATAATTTTCTTTTCTTGCACGCATGAAGAACATGCTTCGAATAAATTTTATTTTTACACATATAATTTATATTTCATCATGACACGTACAAATGAAATATTATGAAGACCGGCCATAGCTACAAAAATTCAAAATGGACTTCATTCCCTATACGCACAACATTCCATAATCCTTGCACTCTAAAACTTGATCTCTATCTATGGCATATATATGTAAGTTATGCACACTGGCTCTATGGTTAATAGACTGATCTGAAGCATTAAGTGTGTACAACCTCACCTATACTTAGTCCAAGATGTATCCATTAAAAACAAGTTACCTTAACATCAAATTGATGGACCAATTTGCATGTAATAGCACCCTACTTTATGCTCACAATAATCACACAAACTCTGTCAAAAGTGCGTTGCATTATTCTTAGTAGATCACACCCTTTCTCACTTCACATAACCCTTGAGAAGAACCATCTTACTGTATATACAACTCATGCATATACTAACTAGAAACCAATTGATTCAACACCTCTCGAATTAACAATAACACACAACAACTCAACGAGGGACCAAATCAATGCCATGAATGTGTTCCACAAAGATCTAGATTGATCAATGACATAATATATTTATTTCATTTTCCCAATTGCTCAAATTTGAAATGAACATTCCACTACATCAATATTTAATGGGTTTACACTAATAAGGACTGTTTGGTCAATTTAGTGTGATCTAAATTGCTATTTAAAATGTCAACCCGGGGTTCGTAAACTGACGAAGTGAAGTGTACTATATGTACTAGATAACCATTTCTTTAGTCTTTTGTCGTTTTTGAGCTTTTTAGTTTGTTTTTGGATTTATTTTTCCCTAATGTGTGATGGCGAGGATGAAAGTGAAGTGTGGAGTGTAGACGGTGATGGTTTCTATAGTGATTTTCTCAAACTTGAAAGTGCTCAAAAGAAAGCTTTAAAATAACTAAAATGAAATCAATTCTTGAGAGGAAATAAATGCATCAAATAATGAACTAATGACAATGGCCCAGTATCCTTGCTTCCGAAATGAAAAGAAAGTAAAAACTAAAAATAACTCAAACTTAAAGCAAAACAACTAATTCACACTACTTAAATTCTTTAGATTCTTTACCCTTCAGCTCAATCTACTTTGTGGGAAGTAATCATGAACAAGTCAAGCAATATGATATCTAAATGGAAAGAAAGTAAATTGCATAAAAGAAACTAATCACACTACTTGAACTATTCAAATCCTTTACCCTTTAGCTCAGTCTACCTTGTGGAAAGTAATCATGAACAAGTCAAGCAATATGATATCTAAATGACAAGAAATTAAATTGCATAAAAGAAACTAGTCACACTACTTGAACTCTGTTGGTCCTTTACCATTCAGCTCAATCTACCTTGTGGGAAACAACCATGAGTAAGCAATATGATAACTAAATCACACTACAGTTATTAATATTCTAATTTCTTGATGATAGAGTCACTTGACCATAGAAAGAAACCATAAACTGATGAGCAGTATGATATCTAAATAACAAAAAAATAAATAAGCAAATCACAACTTGAAAAGGACAATGCTGAATTTAAACTTCAAAAAATGAAAGTTAGCAAGAAGGACAAGATGATCTCATATGCCAATAGTTATAAAAAAAATGAAAAATTGCGCGGGCTGCCTAAGAAAACTTGCAGAAAAGCACTGATCAGTTGACAGCTCTAAGAAAACAAAGGTGAAAATATAAACAGTAAAAACATCAAACAATATATTATGTACAAGCTAATGATAAAAACAAAAACATAATAAAACTAAATGAAAAATTTACAAGGCTTAAGCATGCAGGGGCCCTCTGCCACTTTAGCCAGTCAACAAGTAATCACTCGGATGAACTCAGAAAAGTCTTCTCATGTATTAAAACAACAGCATATAAAAACAGTGGGGTGATAAATAGCAGTTTGGAATTCACATAAACAGTTCAGAATTCACATCTATCAAAAGCTTTTTTACAACGTTCCTCGACGCGTTATTTATAATGCCAAAATGCTAAAGCTAATTAACAAACTCCTACGCTATTAACTGCGTTGCTAAAGACATGTAGATCCCTTCAGCTGAGATCTAGTGTAACTGTCATCATGTCTCTTAAATCTTCGGAGTGGTAGCTGTTGGATTCAGGTCTCGGGAACGATCTCCAGGTGTGTTGGTGCCTTCGTGAGCTGAGGACTGTGCCACGTAACATTCACGTTCTCAAAACAGTGACCTGCCACCGCTAAACTCTTTGGTTGGCCTCGTCTTTGACCTTCGTTGACCGTGGCCTTCAATGGATGATTTGGATGATTTGAAGGGACACGTTCCATGTATCCGCCACCTGGAGCTTGCCCATGTAGCTCGTTTCTTCATAGGACACCTGTAGCACAGGTTTTAACAAAATAGCTTCGGAATCCTGTGCTGGCTGCGGAAACTTGTGCTGGCTGCGGAAACTGACAAGTTTCCGCAGCTGCATGAACAAAAAACTAAACCAAACAACAGTCATAAGCATAGTCAGAAAACCATATAAAAAGTCCTTTTTAGACTATAATGCAATGATTTAACAACTGGATGAATGAAGTGAGTGGAGAAATAAGGCTGAGAGGGTGTATAGGAAGGTGCAGGTTTGAGGCTCAACAGGGGGCAAGGGTGATAGGTCCGAAAAGGACACATAAAATAAAGAATCCCTTCTTTGGCCTTGGGCCCAGTAAAGAAAAGATGCTATGTGAGGGTAAAATCGCAATGGCACACCCTAATTCAAATAGAAGGAGCAGGGCCATCTCACATGCCCCCTCTAAGTCCACAAGATGACCCTTTGCAGGATTATGAGGAAGAGGTTTTCCAAGTACTGGAGAACATGGGGACATTCTATGAAGGAAGAAAGCTATCTGGAAATTATGAAGGGAAAAATTATGCCCCTAACTAGTCTTCCCCTGCTGCGGTTCTGGTCATGATGAAACCTTGCCATGTACTTATAATTTAGAGGGACAGAGGGAACTAGTCCCTTCTATGGAGAATCCCCTTGAAGGAGAGGTTCATGCAGGGGAAATCCTCGAGGAGGAAAATCAAATAGAAGATATTGCTCCACTGGAATCCCCAACAAAGGAAAACCCTACAGAAGAAACCCTGGAAGGTGAAAATCAACTAGGGGCACTATTTTTATGAAGTCCCCGGAGGACAAGGCCCATATAAGAGAAGACTCTGAAAATGATAATTGCTCAAGATACACCATTCCACTAGAGTCTCCTGAGAGGGATGCTCATGAAGAAAGAGACCTAGAAGGTGAGAATCCATCGGGAGACATGGTCCCATTAGAACCCCATCCTGATGTTGGCACAATTCCTCCTGAACTTGAAGTAAATGCAGATGCGCCACCATCGATCAAAGACCTCACGACAAAGAAAACATATAAGGATAGATTGAGGAGGATGCTCAAAAAGTACAGGAAGCAGAAAAAAAATAGTTAAGCAGCTGAGAGAGTGGTTGAAGGAAGCAGTTAGGGTCTAGAAAGTGAAAACATAATTGGAGACTGTAGGGACCCAAATAGAACACTTCTCTTAGGAAGATATTGAAACCCAAGGCGAGACCCCTTTGGTTTGTTCAAAAGAAACCCAAATAGAGCAATGTATTTTAAAGAGTAGTGAAATGCAGAAAGAAGATCCTTGCGTTTGCCCAGAAGAAACCCAAACATATTTCCCCATTACTAATGCTGCTATCCAAACCAATTCTATAGACAATATTCAGGAAGACTGCCATATGCCCCAAGGAGAAACTGAAGTTGTTGTTCAAACTAATACTGAAGAAAACACCCAACTTGATTTTTGTATGATATGAAAAGCAACAGAGGCTGTTGTCCAAAATTACTTAATGGTAAAACAGGATGATGAAGTCTAGATAGAGGAAATTCCTGATTACATTCCTCTGGTAAGGGAAGCGGCCATTATAAAATTACAAAACGAACTAGCCAAGGCTCAATAGGAGTTGGCTTGGCATAAAGAAAAAGTAGTGCCACTACAAGTCCACCAGGAATCGCAAAAGAAATTTGAGGCACCTACTTCCACAGAGGATGAGACTTTCGCTAATTACAAGGATGAACAAAAGAAAGTCAAAGAAGCACAGGCCAAGATGCAAATGGCTAAGGAGCAAATGGAGACTATTTTCTCTCTCTACTCAGATGCCTTGTCGTGTTGAGCACCTGCCACCAACTATGCACTATTTTTGCTAGAAATATACCTCTTATTGAAGGATAAAGTTGTTAAGGCTGGTAAGTCAACATAAATAAAGACCACTCCAGACTTTGTCAAGTGTTTCAAAGAACATAATGAACAAGTACAACACCTTTTGTGCAAATTGTACATGGATAATATTTTCTTAGAGGGTGACTTAGATAGTAATCATGGCCCCTTCATAGGGGATATCTAATTTCAAGCTTTTCTTTCCTTTGCCACTAATCAGATTAAATGGGCTAAAGCCCATAATAATTTTCAAAAGAGGGAATATGTCACAGACTTATGGTTTAGGGGAGAACTCACAAAACCTCTACACCTATCTATCCAACACAAACAGTTCATGAAACGAACAGGTGTTGTGGGTCAATTAGGACCACTTCATACTGACATCATATAGGAAGGGAAGGAATACTTTCAAGAAATCAAAGAAGAATCTTTGTTTGTAGCCATAAACATATGGGAAGCCTCTAGTAACAATGTCAGGATCATAGAGCCATTTGGGTTTAGAAATTTCAAAGCTGCCTCCACTTTCCTACACAAATACAACAATATGGTCCTAAGCATGGGCCTTGATTGGATAGGGTGCCGATACAGAAGTCTGATTATCTGGTATCCTCTTGATGGGTATCATAGTGATTATAATCTTCCAGATCACCGAGTGAAGAAGGCTTTTGCAATGATCAAACAGAAAAAATAGTTTTAGGCTGTATAAGGAGGAAGTATATCTTGCTTACTCCTTGACTCAACTACACCTTAACCATCTTATTGCATGAGGACATGAAAAAAGGTAAGAAGGGGAGTATGTTGGGCCGAGGAAAAGGTATGTTTTATCCTCGTAATAGCTTAATTAAGCATTTGTCTCCATGTTTTTATCTTCATTTTAGGAATAAATCTAGAAGAAACAATAGCAGAAACTGGGTAAAATTGATTATTAACAAATTGGATAAATTTGGCATGAAAAACTAATTTTCACTATATTTTTATGCAGGGATGTGGATTGGACAATTGTTGTTCAAACGACAGAACATCAACAGTCAAGAAATGAAAAGGACAACTTCTTGAGTAGGAGGGACATCAGAAGGCTAGGAGGACCAATGCTATTTTGTGATGAAATCAGATCGAGTGTTGCGAAATCTTGTTCCTAAGGATTCACTTCTATCCATTTATTTTTCCAAAAGTTATATAAAGCCATGAGGCAAATTGAACAACTAGCGAGGAGTTTTGAGATTGTAAATATTCTTTTTGAACACATATATTTTCATTACTGTGATGCTGTAACTCTGTTATTAATTTTAATGAAGAAGACCGCGTTTAATCCATAATCGTATTCTGAATATCTCTCAGCGGGGACTTCTGGAGACTTGGGCCCAATCAATAACAGATTTGATGCTTCAATTGTGTTATAATCATTTCTGTTTATTTTTATAATCGTTCATTATTGTTAGTCTATAAAGTTATCGCTATTCCGATTGATGTGAGGAGTGATGATTCTGGTTTGTGTTGCTATTCAGATGAGACTCTAGATTTAATTGTGTGTTACGTTTGCGTGATAATATTTATTGAATTGATTATGTTGATTTAAACATTTGATTGTTGTTCATTATCACAAATCTCAAGGTTATAGTTGATTGCTTTCCATGAGATGTTTACCTAGTTACTTATTGATTCAATTGCTATAGTTTTCCTTCATATCAAATGAATTAATGTCAATACCAATGAGATTTCTGAGTGATTATTTCTACTTGCATTCCGATTTAGTTTCTTGTAGAATAGATTAAGTAGATTTGGGAATGCTCTAAAGGTTTCTTTGAGAATTGCTTGGACTGAACTTAGAGAAATAGATGTTAGTGATTGCAACGATTCCAAATAATTTCATTATGAATTGACCTCTGAACTCACTGCATATACAATGCTGACACTCTTGAAATAAACATACTTACCTTGGGTGGATGATTACTGTAGGTATTAAGATTGCTTTTAATAAGACATCTTAGTGCACCAACAACAACCTCTATTTTTATTTGTCATCTAGCCTCAATTTCTTCTTTGGTTAGCATGATGTTGTCACAATATTGTTGATGACCAACTTCATATTGTGCAGAAACAACAATCTTGTAGTCGTTGACAAGTGAAAGTGATGATTGGAAAACAAGGCGACAAAGAAGAAACATGCATTATTTTCATTGAAACCAACTGAATTTCCTTAAGAAAATAACTACAAATACACAAAACTTGCTTATTTTGTTGGACCCAAACAATTAATGCTTCAATAATAGACAGAAAGAATATAGGAAATACTGAAGCTGCAACATAACTTGTTTTCCATAACATACAATAAAGTAGGTATAGATCACCAGAAAGTACAAAATTTCATACTCATTGTATAAAGGATTTGACATTAAATCTATATTTCCAGCCAAGAATGGGGATTCCTATGTAACAAGAATTTGAGAGTTTATAAATATGTTATAATACAATCACTCAACATTGAAAATAGTATATCAATGGTCAAAAAAACCTTTGTTCAATAGAACTTAGTGGTAGATAGGCAAATATAGTTCTAACTGCTGACACCTTTGAGCATAGATGTCAAGATATTGTTTAAGAAATTCTCTACTTGTCTTTCTCTTTGGATAATTCTATTGATGAAAGGTAGAATTCCAATCCTTCTACAAGGCACTTGCACAACATCATGTTGTTTAAATGAAACTTTGCATCTTTGTAATGCTTTATGTCTCACCTTCAACAAATGGGGAAGTTAGTTGCACATTATAATCAAATAAAAAAATATTTGTTAACTATAAATGGTACACATTATTATCATGATCAGTGAAAATAAAACTAAGAAAATTGTAGCCCCAACTAAAAGGCATTTATTTTTTGCAAGAACTTGTTGCCAAGAGCATTGAATCCTAAGATCTTGACTTCTCAAGATATGGTGATACCTTTTTTCAGGGTAGGATTTGTTCTTTTTGTTTAATATGATTATATATTAGACTTATTAATGGCTGCTTGGATAATTGCAATGGATCCGACGCCTATGATGATGTCTGAGTACTGTCTTTGAGGTTGGGTTTTATTTTTTAGTTAGACATCCTTATCTTTTTGGTTGTATGGTTCCATGCCCTTGCCTGTTGGATTTTTTGCACACATATCCTGTTAGACTATGTTATAAGTTAGAGAGCCCTAAAGTATAAGTTTCCTAACAAGGAGTTGCCTTCATATAGTATAAGTAAGCTCTGCAATCGATGTGTCCCTTATTCAAAGGTTTGGACGTATTTTGAGTCTGTCAAGCCCTTTTAGAGTGTCTTCATGATCATCTTGGTTTTTAGATTAATTATCATTATTGTTGGTGGAGTAGGTCCATATGGAAATAATCCATTTATTGTTTGATACCTAAAACAAAATCTACTCCAACATTTGTGAGTCTACCATGGTAGGGTTCCACCTTGTGCATTGGCCCTTCACACTTAATGATGATGAAAAAGTGTTCAAAAAGCCCAAATTTTCAACCTGTTTCTCATCTAGAATGTTCAGTGTGCTATTAGGATCAAGTATAACATTTACACATTAATTTTTAAAATTTATTTAGCTAAAAATATGTATGCCTTGCTATCCATTTCGGTGAAGTTTCCAAGGGAAAGGTATCTATTTCACTAAAGTCACCTAAGACTTGTACATTCACTTGAAATAGTCCACTTGAGAATATTACAATATAGTGTATCTTGCTTATAATATTTGAGGAAGATCTATTTAGCGAATTTAGTCGTGTCTCACAATCTATTCCCATTTCAGTGAACATCTCTCTAAAGGATTTGAACCTCATTAAAGGATATGAAATATTCCCACATTACCATCAAGCCAAACCCTGCTAACATCATTGATGATTATTTGGAATGGCATAAGGTTTGTAGAGCCTCTAACCTACACCTCATCATCAACTATTACCTACTGTTTTTCATCACTTATCTCTCTCTTTGACCTCATTTTCCATGTAAAACCACCCAGATCATTACATTAAATGTCATTAAGCATGATCAAGTGAGCTTTGCTAATGTGTGACTGTTTTGTTTAGATTTTGACATATTTACAGGCATTCCGCAGCTCTCTGCCGATTCCGCAGCTATCTGATGATTCCGCAGCCATCTGGAGATTCCGCAGCCTTTTTGTTGTTCTCAAGGTTCCACGTGTCATTTTTCCAAACGAGCCACATTGGTACTTAGGTATCAAGGTGCTCGAGGTTCCTGTGCCATTTGTTCAATCATCCACGTCATCTGTACCTCCGGTCAAACAGGGGCAAGATCCAGTCAACGAAGGCAGCTTAACGGTGATGCGTAAGCTATTGGGTCACGTCAGCTCAAATGGTGACTTGCCCGTGTTACGCAGGATGTGGGGGACATAATCCAACTCTGGATTCAATCCCCATGACGACCAGGACCTCCAGCTCACCCACGCAGGCTCATGACGTGTCTATTTAGTTTTAATTGCACATGACAGTTTGTTATTTTCCGTTTCTAGCAGCACGCATAGGCTATCCTTAAGATGCCTATAAATACTTGCGTCTACGTACGCTTAAGAAGACTTTTATTTGCTGTATGTTGGTGAACTTGTTATAATTTTTAAGCGTTTCTAAAACTCTGTTTTTCTAGTGCTGTTCTAGCACTCTTTACTGTAAATATCTGCATATGGAGTAATAGAACCAGTGCTGTTTTGGAGCTTTCAACACTTTGAGTTTTCTTGGGTTATGTGAATGGAGGGCCCCTGTTCATACTAGCCTTGTATAGTATTTTTATGTTCAACATTTCCTTTTCTTGACATATGTATAGCATAATTCACTTCATTTTAATTCATTTTGAATCCTTTCTTTTAAGTTGATCACCATTGTTCTTTTGCAGGTTTTTGACCCAGGATTACTTGTGTGTTTATCTGTTTGCTTTATATCTAGTGGTAGTTTCAGTTGACAGATTCAAAGTTGCTGCCTTTTACTTTATTTCCATAGCTAATTTTTAGTTTTATTTCTCAAATCTGTCTG
>APFE030757806.1:52464-67567 GCA_000404065.3 Pinus taeda | reverse complement strand
CAGATCTGAATCAATCACCGGCTCAAATCTCCTTCGCTGCTTGCCTGCCTCCGCTGCTCAATACCTGCTCAAGAACTGATGATAATTCCAAGGAAACCACGTCTTTACTTGGCAAAATCACGTGAGCACAAGCTACAATGTGGGAAAATACGTGGGCAAACTCATTGGCATACTCAATCCCTTGATTGTGCAAGATCTGATGCACAACTATAGTCACAACTGATAGCAATCTTATTCTCTAACACCTGTCCCTGTTGAACTGAACATGCACTGACATGCAACTGAGTTAACTGATGTATTCATTAGTTGTATTATGAGTTAATAACTTGTGAATTAATTAATAACTAATTCACCCAACTCATCTCTAGTCTATTTGCCAGTTAGACTAAATACAACCAGTTTAACATAGCTAAATTGAACACAACTCCATCAACTGCACCTCCAGTCCACTAAACTCAACTCACTTGAGTTCTAACTGAAGTCATGCATGCAACAACTCAACTGACTCATAATAAAAGTGTATTTCCTTCTGACAGCTGCATGTGCCACCTCCATAGCTCATCCTGAAGTGCTTCAAGAGAATAAGACAAAGTTTATATTCTAAATATTATTATGAGCTAATAATATTTGACTGTTCTATATTTAGACTGAGCAGTCACTCCGCTATGATGTCACTCCGTTGTGGTCTAAAAATAGAAGTCCATCTATTTTTTCCAACTTGATCAATCATCCATAAACAACAACCTGCAATCCATAGACATGATCCATACGTCTAAAAATAGACATAGTATAAAATAGACTTGCGCCAAAAATAGCCTGCGGGCCCACTTAGTGAAGGCGACTCTTTTCACTAAGCTCCATCATCTTGTTGCAATCTCAACAGTCCTTGCAAGGTGGTTGTTGATTATTGAAAGCTATGATGGCCATTATGTCAGGCCAGGTGGTCGCACTCCCTTGATCATGAGCACAATTGTGATCAATATGGAAAACTTCATAGTCTAGATTGATTGTTTAGTAGTGATAGTTAGTGGGCTCATTCACAAAAGCTTCTATTTCACTAATCCTTTTTATAGATTTGTCAGATTCAGTTTCCAAAGGTTTTAATTACACTCTAGAGTTGAGTTTTGAGAGAGTTCTGATTCACAGTTGTTATAGACATTTTTGGGCACTTCAAACCCAATCATAACTGTCCATAAACTGAGGGCTCCTAAGTCCCTAAAAGTGTTGCTTCACTACCTAAAGGAACAAGGTCAGCTGATTACATCATCTCCCAGAAGTTCTCCACTGAAAACTGGTCATAAATGGTCAAAATTGGACCATACTGAAAGCTCAATGTAGAGGGTGTGATGCATATCACCTTCCCAGTGTACAAGGTGCAATGCATACTGAATTGCTCCGCTGTAGGGTGCGATGGTCGGGAATGGACAAATGGCAGGGACAAAAATGCGAGGTGGAAGATCATGGAATCTTCTAGAAGCTTCCCCTCTCACACTTGCCACTCCATTTTCGACCAGGGATGAGTAAGAGATCATCATTCTCCAAGTGGAAGCAGGAGCTATCAGAGAGAGGACACTAATCAAGATCCCAGAAGATGACTCACTTCTTTGTAATTATCTATATATGGATCCCTCATCACAGAGATCTAGAGGCTAGAATTTTATATCTTATAGAGAAGTGCTCTTGGTACTCTGGTGTACATTCATAGTGTTGGGTGATATAACTTTGCTTGAGGTGAAGAAGGGCTTCTTAGCTGGAAGATGATGCTAGGTAAGAGCACATGGTTGTAATCTTCTTGCTACTTTTCATCTGAATAAAGCTATTCTTGTTTCCTTCCATATTCTTGTGTACTTGTTTATATATGCATGTATATGGTTAATACACATCTGATCCTGTATTATTCATGAATTTAGATCCTTGTTTCTTGTATAGTAGTATGTTGCTGTGATCCCACAGGTTCTTTTGAAGCTGGGCAGACAAAGGAGAAGCGGCGAAACTCTATCAAGAAGGAGAAGAAATCGAGAAATCGAGCGCAAGACTCAGGTTGGCCCTCTTGGTTCTCCTCTCATCTATTTTCATAAAAGGAAACAATAGTAGGCTTTGATTGTTTGTTTCTAAGATAGCCACCCATCTTAGTGGGAATAGAAGCATCCGAGTGGACACTATTCCCCTATAACAAAGTTGCGACTCCACTGGGGAGCGACTAGATTACTTGTTAGCTTATCTATCCTTGTTTCTTTTATAAACATACAGACGGAGCCTGAAGTCAAGATAGCTAGCCTTCGAATTGCATTTTTCATACAAATGCAAAGTAGATCAATGCTGCTTCAGTCTATCTTCGTGTTTTGTTTATGAATTAAACAATAGATATACGAGCAATCTAATTGCCCTGAGTGGTGGCTCTAGTAACCTCCTAGATCACCCCTGTGTTTTACATACACTGATCTTTACTTATTCAGCCTAAACACCTGAACTAGATTGCAAACTGTGAGTGGAATCTCGTTCAAAGTCTCACACTGCTATAATCGCACCCTGCCTTCAAGGCACCCTGTATGCATCGCACTTCCCGAGTGGAGCAGGTGCACTGCATACTGAGTTCACTATGTAACATGTGCGATGGTCAGGGAGGATTAACTTTACCCTCCGACTGTGGATTTTTCTCACTGTTTTTAGTCTTATTTAAGAGTTTTTCCGTCTGTAGTCAGTGTACTTCTGTGAAAACCCCCTTCTCTTGCATTATTCCGCCTCCTTAGTGCAAAGAACTATAAATGTTTCTATGTATTGTGCGTCGTTTTAGTTCTCTTTTGCAAAAAGTAGCATAGTCGAACTGTCGTCTCTAGATCTGAAAGTGTTGTAGCTGTCATTTTCAGTTTAGAAAGAAATTCCATTGTTCTGATAGTCGATTATATAGTTATTGTTGCATGGGATTTGAATTAATAGTTTTAAAGTGTCGAAAAGCAATTTCCATTTCAAAATTGCAAAGTGTCTTTCTTGCTTTCACTTCGTTTTGAAAAAGAATTTTGTTGGGTACTGTCGCTTTAAAAGTAATTCAATTTTGCACATAGCTTTCTTAACGTCATTCACATATTAAGAGAGCTGAAAAACAAATACATGCATGTGCATTTTCATTTTGACTGCTTGGCTTGATTTAGGATTGTGCATTTAGCGTGTGCTCTGTGCTCTGTGAAGAAAAGATGCTTGACTTTCTTCCCTTTAGTAGCTAGGATTTTCATTGCTAAAAGAAGATCAAACGTTTGTTTATCATCTTAGATTGCATTTTACGAATTATACACATATCACGTGGTGAACCTGAAAGGCAAACTGTTAAGCGAGATCAACTTAAAAGAAATTCAATGAATCTAACAACGCTTTGGAACTTAACGCACAACATCTAGAGGTCTAGGCTAGAGAAGTATTCCGGCGTCGTAAAGCCTGGTAACTGTTGCTTTCAGTGTTGGTTGGGTGATTCCTCCACTCTGAGATGGCAAGTGCCAGTACGGACTTGTGCTCCCATGTACTGTCGAGTATATATTGGGAGACCATAATAGGCTACATCCTTTATCCTCAGGAAGCCGTGTCTGCCGCCTTATCGATCGCAATGCACCGAACACAGCATTCGGGAAGATTGACTGCCGTACTGTAAAAAGTATTCTACAGTTTTGTGATTGGTTTGGTAATTCTCTCTGCCTAGATCTCCAGAGAAGTCCATTGCTCCTTTTCAGATTCCTTAAAGGAAAAGGTCCTCTGAGCACTTGTCAGTTCAGGCTTAATAAAAATCGAAGGCGACTAGAGTCATCTTTTGTTTTTTCTCGACTCTTTAAAATTGAAAAAACAAGTTGTGTCAAAGCGTCTAAAATTCATTTAATTCGAAAAACATTTTTCCCTTTTTATTTTGAGTTGATCAAGTAATCCGCAATCGTGGAAGAAAATCAATAGAAACCCCGTCGTTCGCGGAGACTTACGAGTCAACCGTCGTTGACTCCGGAAGCGAAACCATTCCGGATGAAGCGAACTCGTCTAACCGGATCAAAGTCCCCTAGGTTGGTTGGAGCAAGCACTCCAACATCCTCCGAGACTACGGTTACTCCGAACATTTCTGGAATCCCTGCCTCTACAGAAGAAATCCCGCAACAGCAAAAGGACATTACGACTGATCCTAGTGTGACGGTTAACAATTCTATTCCTGAACTTGCTCTGTCTACAGCTGATTCAGAAGGTGTTACTCCCTAACCATCTATTGCTGCAGAACCTACATCTTCTTCGACACCAGAAATATTTTACGGACCTGACGGTTTGCCTCTTCCTCCTGGATTGATTGCCATAGAAGAGATTGTGGAAGATCCTCCATCTAGCACTCCAACGCAACTTGGAGCTAGGATCACCCTATATCATTCTTTATCAGAGACTATTCACCCACCCTCGAAAGTTCCTGAAGAATCGCTGAGGAATCTCTTGGATAGGCTTAATATGTCTGAA
Source organism: Pinus taeda (assembly GCA_000404065.3). Classification (NCBI taxonomy): domain Eukaryota; kingdom Viridiplantae; phylum Streptophyta; class Pinopsida; order Pinales; family Pinaceae; genus Pinus; species Pinus taeda. The sequence goes on along the minus strand of APFE030757806.1, from coordinate 63,094 downwards.
CAACCGTCAACCTCGAGGACTGTGTCACCCGACACAGCAACAGCGGAAGCTCCTTCTGCTATTCCGACAATGTTCGCTAGCGTGCCATTTGTCCCAACCAGCTTTCAATCGTTGGATGGAGTCCATCCTAGGACTATTTCGACAGTATGGATTGTTCCCGTTTGTTCATCCGGAATTATATCTGGAATCTCTTACATTGAGTCTCGACAAATTGATCCGTCACAAGGTCAATTTGGGCAAACTGGTCCCCAAAGGAAAATTATTCCTTTGAGTACTGGATTACCGTCGTATGGAGGGCCGTATACCCTTTCATTGTCTTCCTTGAAAGGACAACCATGCGTGAGTTTGCAACAGAATTTGGGTTATGCTGGAATCACAACCAGTGGTTGGGTACCAGTCCTATCTCAACAACCAAGTGTTGTATGCTCAACACAACAAAGTTCACCTATGACAAACATTCCCACTACGCCGACTATTGTGGCAGTATCGCAAGTACAAGCATCACCAATTGTATGCCAACCTCAAGTTTCGCAGGTCGCCATACAACAATCTCTTGTACCTCCGACACAACCACAGTCACCCACTAGTGGAATGGCACGGGTTCAAACAGGGAACATCAATCCCCATCTTGGTCAAACAGTCAATGCTGGACAACAGTCCATGGCTTCACAACCATGGTTGGTGCAATACCAACAACCGCAATTCCAGCAAGCTTACCAAGGATATGAGCAACAAGTCTTTGTGAGTAATGGGCAACAGTATCAACCATATCACAGTGGTTATGCCCATCAACCTTACCAAAGTTACCAACATCAAATGCATTATGCTGGTATGCAAAGATCGACTGCTCAAACAATTCCATCTTATCTTGGGTATGCTCAACCAAGCCTAAATCAACAACTGCCCTTCGTGGCAACTCTAGAGTTACCAGATCTAAGTCGACTAACGAATGATCCAATTACCTACGCCCCTTGGTGGCCGGCGATCCCGCATAAACTTCCGTCAGATATTCCTAAATTCAATGGAAATCCAGGCGAAGACCCATCGAATCATTGGATGACCTTTCATCTATGGTGTTCGTCAAACACTCTCAATGATGATTCAATTTGGCTTCGCCTCTTTCAGTGCACGTTAACTGGTCCGGCAGCATAGTGGTATATCGAACTGCCTAGAGCTTCATTTGATAACTTCAGTACCCTAGCCACAACCTTTTTAACCCATTTTCAATTACCTATCAGGTACGAAACAGGAACTGAGCTACTTACCAATTTCAAACAAACGATAGCCACTCACATATCTGATCATATTCATGAGTGGCGGCGTCGTCGCAGAATGGTAAAAACATATGTTGTTGATCAGCTATTGGCTGAATGGTTTGTTAAGTCACTATTACCCGCTATTACAGAAGATGTGGCAAAGGAGGGAGTCGTCACTGAAGAGCAAGTCATTGCTCATGCACAATATCTAGACTTGATCTACACTTAGTCTGGCACACTCTACGATAAAATCCCTGATGCTCCTAGACCAGAATTCTCCGTCCCTCCGCCTCCTTAATCAAACAAGGACTCTCATGCCGGCGATGGTGTGATAGGCACGACAAGAACTAAAACCACAAAGGCCACATCCAAAAAGGCCCGCATGGTTTTGAGTCAAGATGCAAATGAAGAACTTCTAGCCTCGAAAGTAAATGTTGTGTCAACAGAAAAAGGCAAAGAAACCAAGCAACCAGGAGGCAAGAAGAAAAAACAAGGGAAGAAGAAAAACCAGGGAGACTCATCTCCTAGGAAACCTTCTGCAAACCCTTCTGGGAATGTGAAACCCAAAACTCCATGTCATATATGTGACGAGGATCACTGGACACGGGACTATCCATTTAAAGAAGAACTTAGAAAATCTTTCAAAAGTTCAAAAACCGCGGTTGTATTGACTGATCCATTTCCGAACCCAGGAACGAATATGGTTGCTAACGAAAATGCTTCCCCGTACAAAGTGGTAATGTTGTTAGTCTCGAAGCAACTAAATGAAAATCTTATAACGACAAGGAGTAAAGATTACGAGAATCCACAGATATTGAACAACAAGGACAATGAACAACCTAGTAGTTCAACAACAACTTCAATAGAAGTCATGCCACCCATCATTCCTGAATTAACAATAAAACCGCCAAAGGGAGTAGTACATAAATCGACGTTTAATCCTTGTTCCCGAGTAGCACAACACTATAATATAGTGGAGTATTTAGCCCAATCGCAATCCGCAATGTCGACTCTTGAAGTGCTGCAAAATTGCCCCTCCCAAAAGCAGGCTTTATTGTCAGCAATAGGTGGGATTGACCCAACGGATTCCAATCTTGTATCTTTTAACCATAAAGGATACGACCCTCAGTTACCAGCTCAACTAGCTTTCCTCATTCAAGTGAAAGCCCTCAACAAAATTGTTCATAGAACAATTATTGATGAGGGGGCATCCACATGTATCATGTCGATAAGTTGCTAGAAAACTCTAGGGTCTCCCTCTTTGTCGCGATCGTCAACAACATTAAAAGCATTTGATGGATGAACGTACACCCCGTATGGGATACTAAGTAACTTGCAAGTCGAACTGGGGGGAAAAATAGTAGAAATCAATGTTGAAGTCATCAACGGAAACCTTGATTACAACATGCTACTGGGAAGACCCTGGATATATGCCATGGTAGCTGTTGTGTCGACCTACTTCAAGAAAATTGCATTTCCTTCCCAAGGAGGAATTACAATCATCGACCAACAAACTTTTCTCCCCAACAGTTCGCAAGTTACGGGAAGCATTCCAATGATCCATGGAATCCCTAGCATGCTTCATAATATCAGAGTAGGCCTACTAAAAGACCCTATGTTAATGGGAACCTTTACCCTACCACCTCCTACCAATTTGGTGGAAGTGGCTAATGTAGGAACCTGCAATATGATATCGTCCATTCAAAAGGTGTCAGAAAATGATGTTAAAATGGATCATTCGCAGGTTTTTCCTCTAACCCCGCTAGAAATATTATAACAATCAATGTTCTCAGCATGGGAGGCAAACCAACATCAACGCTCGTCAAGCGTTTAGATAGATAGGTCTAAGGAATATGGCACCCCTTCGAATCCTTGGTTGCAAGTACACCTTATAGATGAAGGAATCATTCAATCGATGATGATCGATGGGGCACCATGGGAAGATCACCACCATCGTTCCCATCTTCCAACTTGTAAAGAAGATAATTCCGGCGACCTACAACATCCTTCAGTATTTGACTTTCTGGCGAGTACTGTAAACACGATGGATTTCGAAAGAAACCTATCCAATATCGAAGAGACTATTGCCATAAACATCTCGACCAAAAACGATGTTGTAGAGAACATTCATGTTGGAAAATCTTGTTCTTCTTACGAACCGGAAATATATAGCACTCTCTTTTGCGAGTTTAGAGATGTCTTTGCTTGGTCATACGATGAAATTCCAGGTATCGACTCGAGCATAGTTGAACACGAGATTAAGATGTATCCAAATGTCAAACCAGTACGACAACGGCTAAGGCAGGTGCACCCCAAGAAAGTCGTTGCCATCAAGACGGAAGTCGAAAAACTCCTCCATGCTTGTTTCATTTACCTCATTCCTATAACCGATTGGGTATCGAATATTGTTCCTGTGATGAAAAATAAGGAACGATTAGAGTGTGTGTTGATTACAGGGATGTAAATCAAGCTTGTCCAAAAGACAACTACCCTACACCCTTTATCAACCAGATTATTGATGAATGTGCCAGATGCGAAATCTTTTCAGTCATGGATGGATTTTCCGGGTATAATCAAATAAATATCCGCCCACAGGACCAGTCAAAGACCGCATTCATTTGTCCTTGGGGCACATTCGCATATCACAAGCTACCCTTTGGTTTGAAGAACGCAGGGGTGACTTTTCAGAGAGCAATGAACTATGCTTTCCACGACATCAAAAACATCATTCAACCTTATCTCGACGATCTCCCAGCTCATTCGTGAAAGTGGACCGATCATCTGCGCCATTTGAGAGGAATATTTCTACGTTTCCGACACTACAAGATAAGACTCAATCCACACAAATGTGTGTTTTGTGTCAGTTCTGGTCGTTTACTTGGCTTCGTTGTCTCAAAGGATGGGATTCGTCTCAACCCTTGCAAGGTTCAGGAAATCATCGATTTGCCTCCACCTTCAAGCCTGCTTCAGATTCAGAAACTCCAAGGGAAAGCAAATTTCCTCAGGAGGTTCATTCCAAATTATGCTGAACTAGCTACAGGTTATACCTGTTTGTTAAAAAAGGATGTACCCTTCGTTCGGGACCAAGTTGTGCAAGCATCCTTTGAAACTTTAAAGAAATCTCTAATACAAGCATCATTAATGTATGCTCCTGATTATCAAAAAGACTTTAACCTGTATTTGGCTGCAGCAGATACGACCATAGCAATGGTCTTAGTTCAAGAAGACAATGGAATTGAACATCCTATATATTATTTAAGCCGAAACTTAAATGATACGGAAATGAAATACTCCTACGTTGAAAAGCTAGCCCTCGCAGCTGTTCAAGCAATACAAAGATTTCGACACTACGTCCTCTTTAGGAAAACTACCATTTTGTCAGATTGCAACCCCATGACTTATATACTGTCGCGACAGTTGCTAGGGGGAAAGTATTCAAAATGGATAGAGATTCTCCATGAGTTTGATTTGGAATTTAAAATATCCAAATCAAAGAAAGCCCTGGTATTCGTGGAGTTACTATGCAATCTCCCATCATCGTCCAATGATGCAACATCCGAAGAAGCAATTGTGGATGAAAATTTGTTTCTGATATCTTCAAGCGATTTGTGGTATGGAGATATAATCATTTATCTCCAGACGCAAACATATAGGTCTAATACCTCACGCTCCAAACAATGACGTATTCAATACCAAGCAAAGGAATACGTGATCATCGGTGATACTCTTTACCATCCGGGTATCGATACAGTTCTGCGAAGGTGCCTCGCCCTTGAGGAGGCCGAAAAAGTCCTAAATTACTGCAATTCAGGCGCATATGGGGGGCATCAATCTAGTTATGCTACGACAAAAAAAAAATTGTGAGAAGGATACTTCTAGCCAACAATGTTCAAAGATTGCATAACTCTAGTTAGAAGTTGTCATGCTTGCCAAATTTTCGATAGCAAAACCATAAGACCACCCACACCGTTGCAACCAGTAGTAGTTGTTGGGCCATTTGCCAAATGGGGCATAGATTTCATGACACGTAACCCCACCTCGACCGGGGGGCATGGCTACATAATAGTCGTGGTCAACTATTTTACCAAATGGGCTGAGGCGATGCCTACATTAAACAACAGCGGTGAAACAACTGCCCTTTTCTTTTTCAATCACGTAGTCTCCAGATTCGGCGTTCCACAGGCCATAGTCACAAATCATGGATCGCATTTTAACAATCACATGATGGTTGAGTTGGCTGCCAAATTAGGACTATCCCACGACAGCTCTACTCCGTACTATCTGCAAGCTAACGGACAAGTTGAAGCAATCAAAAAAGTCCTAAAGCGCATGCTGCAAAGGATGATCGGAGCCCACAAACGGGATTGGCACCTAATCTTGTACTTGGCCTTGTGGGCATACTGGACATCGGTAAGAAATGCAACCGGATTCACACCTTTTCAATTGGTGTGCGGTCTCGAAGCAATCTTACCGGTCCAATGTGAAATCTCATCCCTCAAACTCGCAGTCGACCTTCTCTCCGGAACCTCAAAAGAAGAGGCTCGTTTCTTAGAATTAATCCATTTGGATGAAACCCGTCGTGATGCAACTTCAGCTAACGAGGCTCATAATAAATGAATCAAAGTGCAGTTCGACAAGAATGTCAAACCTCGCGTCTTCTCAGAAGGTGACCTGGTATTACTTTATGAACAGGAATCTGATAAATTGGGAGCAGGAAAATTCAAATCGTTATGGATGGGTCCCTATATTGTTAAACAAGTATTAGCAAAAGGAGCCTATGAGTTGATTGACTATGATGGGATTCCACTGGCGCAACCTCGCAACAGGTTGTACCTCAAACGCTACTATGCTTGATCTCGCATAGTAGTCCTCGTGCTTTTGTTACATTTTTGTTTTCACCAAGAGCATTTAATTTGGTTAAGTAATCCACTTTTTGCATTCATTGCAGATGTCGAACCTACTGGAATCATTCATTGGATATGCTGACGGAGCAAGTCATAGCTCACGTAATCTGTCTTCTGCGGCATGGGCCATTTTCAATCCCAACGGCAAGTTAGTAAGTTTCAGAGGAGTATGTATTTGTCGGTCTACAAACAATATCGTTGAGTATAGCACATTAATAGAACTCCTTTCTGATGCCATCGCACATGGTATATGCCGACTTGTCATCAAGCTAGACTCACAGCTCGTCATTCTACAACTCACCGACATCTCTGTTGTACGAAATCCAACTATCGCATGTTCCTAAGGGTCAAAATTTTGGAAAGAGAGTTTCATTTCATCCAATATCAACATATTTCCAGAAGTTTGAACACATTAACAGACTCATTGGCAAATTATGTGTTAGATAGACATTTACGACATTTATAAAAAGAAGCATCACATCAATATATGCAGCAGGATCATGTAACTAAACCAAAATAAAGCTCCGAAAATCAAAAATATATTCCATAAACTGTTTATAGTCTGTACATAATGTTCTGTAACCAAGACAAAATTGGTCAAAACTCAAAAATGCTACGGGGCACCCTAGCCTAATGGTGCTGGTGATAACAGGTCACCGCCTGTGCAATCATGCATAAGAGCCTAGTCCATCGACTCGGCACTCCAGTAGTATGTCACCTAAACTGGTGGAACTGGGCCAACATCTGCATGTACACATAAGTTTTGATTAGTCTTGATCAGAAGAATATAAGAACATTATAAACAACAATGAACAGAGATATGGTCAGAAGAAAATTACCCATGACACCCCACTGCTCTCCAATGGGCAGCACCAAATCCGGATCACCTCGGAAGTCCATACCAGCATATGGGAACCTAGCATAGACCATCTCCTGACGGTCAAACCACTCAAAGAAGGTCTCAGAAAATGAAATCTGGGGTTGGCCAGCATGCCGAGACATGAGATCGACCCATCTCTGCATCCGAGGTTCTGTCGGTGGAGGTAGGCCAAGTGATATCTACTGTGGTTGCATCAGTGGGATTCGCTCCAAGGTGAAAGCAGTCAAAATAGAACCATAACCAAAGTTCTTAGATCTGCCGCTCTTCACCTTGGTCAATTGTTCCTTCATCACAGAAAGTACTGCATCACACCAATTGAACACCTTTGGTTCAAGGCATTCCAGAGCATACTACATATAAGATCTGTTGGCTATATGGAGAGCAGAACTACCAGCCAGTCTAGCAAAAGTAAAGAGGATGGTCCGCAAGGGTTGGTCAGTGACGTCTCAAATGTTGATCTTGTCGTCCGCACTCGGCTGAGATCCCTCTCTGCAATGCTAGCGAATGTACTCCCTTATAGACTCACCCCCACAGGCGGAGCCTGATAAAGAGAGAGGGGCGTCGTGCCTCGACAAGCCAGTCAGAAAATAGATGTCCACCACTGTCAAGGGGATCGATTTGCCCCTAATTTGGAATACCTAGTTGATAGGATCCCAAGCATTGATGAAATATTGCAACAAACTGATTTGTTGCCTCATGCTTGAGATATGAAAAAAACTTCAGCAAGCCACAATTCCGTAATGCAACTACTGTGCCCGGATCATGTAAAGCAATAGTGTCCTCTTCTTCATGCTCATGTTCTCACCATGTGACAACCATTTTCCTCTGATCAATCTCTGAAAAACAAACAAGGGAAGAGTCAGGATCTTCATTTGGTGAAAACAGTCAAAAATTTCATGAGGAAACCATGTAAACATTTTCCTCCCTGTGCCCATCGCACCCCAACAAGTGTTCTAGGAGTGATGCATACTGACTAGTCAGTGGAGACATCAGTATGCATCACACCTTTCGACTAAGGAAGGGTGCGATGATCCTAGGGCGAGTTCTTCAAACCCCAGGGGCTGAGCAAAACAGGGAAATGAGCTCAAAATCCAAAATGAAAGGCATGAAATGAAAGAGCACAAGTTTAGCTCCTACCTAGTCCGAATGGCGTCGAGAATTGTCCAAAAAATCTCCCGGAATCTGCTAGTGAAAATCAGGGGGGGAAAGCACCTCTAAAGCTCCAACAAACCAATTTCAAATGAAATGGTAAAATGAGAGGTAAAGAGTCACTTTTAATTTACTATGCACGTAATTCAAGTAAAATATTAGTGTTTTGAATCATTTATCATACATATATTTCATTTCTAATCGGTTAAATGAAGTAGATGAACAGGTAGTACTATCTTTGAAAGAACAAAATGTTAAGGGTAAATCGAAAATAAATGACCATCATGGCGAGCAATGTTGTCACAGAGTTCAAGCTCGTTAAAAAATAAACTATCCACGAGCAGTTTTAGCGCATAGTTCATGCTCATTAAAAAATAAACATAAGCCATGAGCAAGTGTTTCTCCCCACGTTTAAGCTCATTAAAAAATGAATGGGTAAATAACCATTGTGAATGCCTTATCGCCAGCTTTTGAGCCTTGGTCGTGTTCTCGCAATCACCTCTACTCTGGTTTTAGCCGATCATTCACCCCCACATGATTGTTTACCCCTTCGAGGAACATCTGCAAAGAGTGATTCTGCTAGCCGTCCTTGTAACACTACCATGATTGGAAAATTCCAAACCTTACCTGGAATCAGCTGCTATCCGAAACTATCACTCGTTCCTCGAAAACGAGACTTATTTAAGCTCTTTTCACCTGACTCGTAAAATATGAAAAGATTGTCGAGCGATTGGCCTCTCCGGCTCGTTAAAAGGCACTGGAAGTGCTATCCCTCCTCTAGATTTTAATCTTTTTGACCTGAGGGATTATTACACAAAAATATCGAGCGCTTGTCTTATTCAGTTCATTAAAACTATCGAAAATTCATCCCTTTTGTATTATTTTACGCTTTTTCGGACTTAAGGGATTATACAACGAAAAAGAACCTTCGGAGTTTTCTTTCCATTTCTTTCAAACTCTCTAAAATTGAAAGAGACCAAGTAATATTTGTCATTAAACTCATTAAACTAAATAGCGACAAACTCATCCAATAGGACGAGAACGATTTTCACTGTCGCTAGGCTCGCTAAAATATAGCGACAGGTTTGCCCGAAGGGAGGATTATAGAACAAGCATATGTTATCCTCCTCAAGCTTCAAAAAAATAAAGAGGTACTGGTCAGTAATGATTAGGGAAAATTGGGAAGAAAACAAGAAGAAACTTTATTGGTAGCAAGTTGCTCTTGAACATGACACTTTCCTTCTGCATCCATGTCGGGTTGGGTTGTTCCGTTCACTGATCCTCACCATTGGTCCATCACACCATCCATCTCTGAGGTTAACGCTACCAATCCATCGTCAGTGTCACCGATATGTTCAAGAGAAGTCATTCAGACAATTCACCTGAGTCTCACCCACTGCAATACATTCATGCTTCATTCCTTCATGACTGCCACCCTGAACCCCCATATCGTCAGTTTGTTTTCACCTCCAAAATCATTTGCTTATTTCCATGTCGTTGATGTGGGATTCATTAAGGCCCTCCTACGACGGGTCGCTTCTTGTCGACATCAACTCATTATCCAAGAAGTTGACTTAGGAACAACCCTTTCAGTACTTTGAAGCTTGCATGCCTCAATGGCAAGTTTCTCACTTTCGGTGACAGGTTTACATTAATGACCTTCGACCGAGAGATTTTTTGTGGTGTTCGATACCAAGTCCCTTTTTCACACCACCTAGATTGTACTATAGTACCTTGAGGGTCATTGTCATTATTGGTGATTCCTCTCGTGCCTGTTAACAACTTACATCATTGGCTAGTAATCAGGCGATGTCTTTCCATGTTCGACTCCAAAACATTTTTCACATGGATCGACTTGTACTCCGAGTGAATATTAGCCGAGTTTGAAGACCCCGGATCTAATTTCATCCATCTGGGCTATGATATATTCAGGAATATAAAAACATCCAGTGTACATCATTGCCGAGCAGATGATCATCCAAATTAAAGGATGATGCATCCATATCATCAGTCTATCACACAGACGATCGTCTGTCCTATGTACATGAAAACGAGTTTATAAAGCTGAGCATGGGAATGCCCGCCTCAGCTAGATCATGAAAAGATGTTGTCATATAATGTATTGTATTGTATCTTATTACAGGTCACCTCCAAGCTCGGAAAAACTTCAGATCCTCATAGTAAATCATTTCACCCGACATCAAAAACGATTAACGACCTCATGCTTTAGGGAGAAACTGTTATAGAAATTTTTGGGCACTTCAACCCCAATCACAAATGTCCATAAACTAAGGGCTCTTAAGTCCTTAAAAAGGTTGCTTGACTGCCTAAAGGAATAAGGTCAACTGATTACATCATCTCCTAGAAGTTCTCCACTGAAAACTGCTCATAAATGGTCAAAACTGGACCATACTGAAAGCTCCATGCAAAGGGTGCGATGC
>APFE030757806.1:39016-51619 GCA_000404065.3 Pinus taeda | reverse complement strand
CAAGACTCAGGTTGGCCCTCTTGATTCTCCTCTCATCTATTTTCATAAAAGGAATCAATAGTAGACTTTGATTGTTTATTTCTAAGATAGCCACACATCTTAGTGGGAATAGCAGCATCTGTATGGACACTATTCCCGTATAACAAGCATATTATTTAGTGATCTAATTAATTCTGCTAAATTAGAAATAAACCTTATAAGAAAATTAAATTTCCCTAAGAAAGCTTGCAATTCTCTAATGTTCCTCAAATTTTGTATCAGTAAGATGGCTTCTATTCTTGTAGGGTCTATTCGAATACCATCTTTTGAAATCATATGACCTAATAACTTTCCTTCTTCTAACCCAAACAAAGACTTCTTGGGGTTTAAGGAAATTCCATATTTTCTGCATTTAATAAAGACTTGACTTAGGTGATCCAAATGTTGATTGTCAGATTTTCAAAATATAGTAATCTCATCTAGATATATCACAAGGAAATCATGAATTTCTTTTGCAAAGGATATATCCATAGCCCTCTGGAAAGTGGTTCCCACATTCATTAGTTTGAAAGGCATTTTCACATACATGAATGTGCCCCAAGGGGTAGTAAAGGTAGTTTTGGGTTGGTCATCTGGATGAACTAAGATCTTATTGTAACTAGAAAACCCATCCAATAATGAGATTCTGGTTGCTCCAACTACTCTCTGTAAAATGTGGTCCATTTTGGGGAGAGGGTAATTGTCTTCTAGTGAAACTTTGTTAAGATTTCTGAGATCCACACAGAGTCTGATCTCACTAGTTTTCTTCCTAGTTGGCACCAAGTTTGAGACCCAATCAGAGAATCTGATTAGTGCAATTATTTTAGCATCATACATCCTCTGAATTTCTTTTTCAATTGAAGGTAATAAGATAGGATTAATCCTTCTAAGTTTTTGTCTGAAAGGTTTTTTATTTTCCTTAATAGGAATGGTGTGTTGTATGATGTTGGTGTCATAGGATTTGAGGTCCTCATAACTCAAAGAAAAAACATCCTAAAATTCTTTTAATAATTCAATGTATTTCACCTTTTCAGTGGGAGGTAATGATTTCGAAAGTTTGATCAATTTTGGATTTTCATCAGTGCCAATATTACATTTCTCTATATCAAACCTTACTGGTTCCATTTTAGTTTTCCAAGGAACATGATTTGAATCAAATAGATATTCCAAAGGGGATAATCCCTTAGGTAATAAATTATCTTTGAGATTAATTACTTCAGTGTCTTCATTAATTATTTCATCAATCTCAACTTGCTTTAGGTTTTCTACACCTGACTTAGTAAATTTACTTGGGTTAAATCTATCTAGTTCATCACCTTCTATCTAATTTAGTTCTATCTCATCCTTAGAGTCAGGATCTATGGATGTATCAATGTCTATGTTGTGATTTGAAAACTCTTATTCTAAATTTAAAAATTTATTTATCTGTTTATCATTAGAAAATACTTTCCAATTCTTCAAATTATCTAGTATTGCAGGTCTGTGCCTAACTTCAACAGTGTATTGATAGTTAGGTTGGAAGAGTAACTTGCAAGTGCTGGCAAACATTGCTAAACTATGGGCTTGCATATTGTGTTTTCTGGGGATTACTGCAAGCTTGGTTCCTAATAAAGTATTAAGTATTTCTACAATAGTTCCTCTGTAACAACTTAATCTAGGGTCCTTTGTCATATATACAACATAAATTTGCTTTATAACTAGTTCAGAGTCTCTCATGATAGAAATTCTTTTAGCTCCTAGATTCCTAACCAATTTAAGACCTAAAATTAGTACTTCATACTCGGACATATTGTTAATGCATTTAAAATTCAGTCTGTATGCATGGCCTTCTGAGTGATTATTCTCCAGATTGTATATCCATACTCCTACTCTTGCTCCTAACTTATTGACTGACCCATCAAATTCAAGATGCCATAATATCTCATGCTCATAATTTTCATCATCTGGTGCAACAAACTTTTCCTCATTTAAAGCAATTTGGCCACCTTGTTTATTGGAAGGTTCTAAAGTTTGGTTAGTTTCATTTTGAACAGAAACTAGAATTTCTTTTGGTTCTGTATCAATACTGTCTAAAAGAGTTTCTTGTGTTTGATCAACATTGTACAGGATGAGTAATCAATATCTGAATGTACGAAGTAGATAGGAAAGTTTTGAGGCCGATCCTAGCTACTTACCATGTATTTCATTACAGTTTCTCGGTACAACTTCTTAGGTTGTCCAAAAACAAAAATTGTTGCATGTGACACATCAAGTTGTAAAGATCCCTGAAGTTTGGCTCCCCATGATATAGATAACAACATGCCATACTTTGGTGTGATGTCAACAAATACAATATCCATAAGGATGCTTTTGGCAGGATATTGAACTAAGGTAACACACAGGTCTTTAATCAATCCTAGACACTTTACTTGACTTGAGTCAAATGAGAATAAGTCCTTGTAAGGCCTTGTAATGTCTAGGTTTAATTTCTCCATTACTGATTTGGGCATTAAGTTGTGGGAGGCCCTAGAATCCAACATTGCATTATGTAGGATTTTGTCATGGATGCTAAGGCTAATGTAGAAAGGTGGTAATCCTCCTTCTAGTGGTTTTCCATTAACATCTGCACCAAATATGAGTTCTAATTGGTCATCAAACAAGTTAACAGAATCCTCATTTTCAGCAATGTTTAAATTTTGGTTTATCTGTGATTTGTAAGTTTCATTCTTTGTTAGTTCTGTTAAAGGGACTGAAATTTTTAGCTTAGCTACCTCTGCTCCCAGATTGAATGGAAAAGGGCCTTTTTCTATTTGAGGGTTTTGAGTTTTCACAGCAAGGATTTGAGTAGGATGGTCTTCTTTTCCTTTATTAGGGACCTCTTTATGTAGGTTTTCAAATCTGGTGTTTTCAGGTTTGTCCACTGGTTCTTTAGAGGGAATTGAAGTGGATGGATGATCATCAGAAGGTTGATTAGGGGTTATATCTACAATGGTGGGGCCAGAAGGATTCCGGTTCTATCTGGGGAGAATTCAGAGGATTTTAGAAATTGAGGCTTCTTTGATTTTCTTGGGTTGATTTGGCACTATTTTCTTAGTTTGGTCAGGGATATCAGAGTTCCTTTTACTCAAGTTATATTGTTTATGTACTTCAAAGATGGCAGAATCATAACGTTATTTATAATCAAATCTCTCTAAGCTGGATTTGCAATTGCTACAACATATGCAATTCATTATCATCTTGGGTTAGAAAAACAACATCTTCATCATCTAATCCCATAAGGTTAATCTATGTGTCTTTCTCTAGGTCTTCAGGATAGGATGTTTCTGCATAATTTTCTTGAAAAGGAGGCCAAATATTCTGATCAAGTACATTTTTTCCAGTGTTTTGGTTTTGTTTTTTTCTAAAGTTTGGGTTTCTAACTGGGGGTGCTTGTTGATTATCCCATTGGGGTTTCCTTTCTATGTTATCTATTCTATCCATTAGTCTCTCCATACTTTTGGCTAAACTATCTATTTTGATGTTTGATGGTGAAGCTTCATGTTTAGCAGTTCCTCTCTTTTCATTTCTAACTCTAGCTCTTTTAGCTAACAAATTAGCTTCAACACTAACAGCTACACTTTGCATTTCTTTTAATGTCGGGGTATTTCTTTCCTTAAGTTGGAATGCCATATCTATTTCAAAACCATCAGGGAATTTTATTAAGTCTAAGTCAAGTGGGGGTCTAATAATAACTGGGATTGCATTATATATATTGTTAAATCTAGTGCAATAATCTTGAATAGTTTCATTAGGTCCCCTTCTAATATTTTCATATTTTGAAAGGATTTGTAGGGGATTTTTCTTCTTTTCCCATCTGTTCAAAAATGACTGATGAAATGCTTCTAAACTATCAATACTATTATTAAGCAATTCTCTAAACCATTTCCTAACATCACCAGCTAAAGTCTGAGCAAATAGTCTCATTTGAACATCCACAATATCAATTTCATGTAATTTAAAGTAATATGTCATCTTATTGACATGGTGTTGCGTAGTGTAGTCTTCTGTGCGATCAAATTGAATGATTTTACTCTGGTAGTCTATTGGCATAGCACCAAGTGGGGCAGGTAAAGCAAGAGGAGCATATCTGTTTTCCATGGCTGTAGGTTGGGAGGGGTTAGGATGTGGATGAAGAATGGATGAAGAACCAAGACTAGTAGGTGGTAACTAGGATATGATAGGTTGGTGAGCAAGTGAAGGTATAAATGGTGGCGAAGAATGGACTTCAGAAGTTGAAGGGAACAATGGTGAACTAAAAGTGGTGGACAATTGTTAAGAAAGCTCAAGGATCTTAGTAGTACTCAGGGATGATTGTGGAGAATTCAGAATGTATTCATCAATTGACTAGTTGGCTTTTTGTACTTCAAGGTCTGCAATGAAATCGAGGTCTAGAACAGTATCGTATATTTCACATTCAGGCTTTCATTTAAATAATGACAAATACAATTGCTCATCAAAGGGAAGATCTTCTAAAAACAACCACTCATCAGGACATAAATTTGCTAGCTGAACTTTATTCTTTTTTGGATTTTCTTGAAATCAAGTTGGGATTATCAACTACTGGGGCAAGGTTTGGATCTGGGTTAGCCCTAGTATAATGAGTTCTCCTCGGAGCCAAAATTTCAAAATTTATCTAATTGTTTTATTTTGCAAGGTTTTCAAAATAACTTCTGATAAATTACTTTAAGAGGCTCAAAATACAGATTCAAAAATTCTTAGAGATTTATTAGGATTGAGGGTTTGAGTCCCTAGTATGGTCGCCACTATGTTATCACTAAGAAATTTTCCCTAGAAGTTATCAGGAGAAGGAAAAGACTAAGGTAACCACGAACCAATCTTTTAAGTATAGGATCTAGCCAACCTATTACTCAGAGAGGGCTCTCTCTATATGATTTAGCTTTATTTGTTGGGATTTTAGGCTAGTTCTTAAAGTTCAAGGGGTTTTGGATTTGTATTGAAGTTTGGATGGTGGAATCCTTAAAACAGATGGATAGAATGAAGTCTCTAGACCATTGGGCTATGGAGTCAAAGAATGGCAGCATAACTGGGATTAAATCCTTAAAAGGAGTGTTCAAAGGGCAAGCTAGCAGAGTGAAGTATAGGTCTTTAGCTTGAATGGATGTAATGTTCTTAACCAAGGTGAGAGGGCACTTAAGAATCCTCAAACCGAGATCAAAATGAGGAAAAAGGGATAATCATGAGTAAAGGGAACTTAAGAATCCTTTACTATAGATTAGATGGAAACTAACTAAACTAAGGAGTAATGAAGAATTCCTTAACTCAGATAATTAGCAGAAAACACTAAAATGCATAATAGTTAAAACAGAGTGCGATGAAGAAAATTATGAGATAGCATTCCATATCATAGCATTCAGATTTCGGATACATTAAATATTATGGAAAAAACTTTAGAAGAAAGATAACAATCACAAGGGAAAATACTTGTCTGTACTTCGCACTACACATGAATCCAGTGAAATGTCTTGACTTTATTCATTAATCCAGCTTACTGGTCCAAATGGTGATACAATATCTTAGAGTCTTTGATCAAGAAAATCTATAGAAATGTCTAAGAATATACCCTACATACTTCGTATTGTGAAGTATTTATACAAAAAATTATTACAAAATATCTCAAAACAAACTTGAGATTTATTCTAGGAAATACAAATATCTTCTTGCCATAAGATAGAGACAACTCATGAACTGTTTCATGTTGTCCCTTTTTATTTGGTATTGATGGCTCTTATGGTTGAATTTATAGCCCTTTATGCTGGCTTTTATTTGTGATCTTCCATGCTGGAATCTTCTTTAATTTTTATCTTTCACCTGATACTCTTTGACCATGCTGCCCTATTTTCATATGTTTAATTCGTTGCTTTTACTTTTACTGTGCAATAATTTTTTGTTGTAAATTTATCACAGTAAATCAGTCATTGTTTCCCACCATTCCACATCAGGTAATTTTACATTCATCATCCTCCTATAGATCTCATTCACTTTAGTATACTTGGCAAAATTGGGCTTGGTGAGGAATAAATGTTTTATCTCATGCTCAAGGAAAAACAAGTTTTCAAATGTGTTGTATAGAACTTTTCCTGTTGGCAGGGATTTTATGGAGGAAGTTCTTGCTTGTTCCTTTGCCAACTATCTGAGTCTGTTATCATAGTCCAACTGTGTCATGAGTTCGACATTGATAACCAAAGGACTGGGCAGACCTTTCTCCCTCAGAATTTGGAATTTAGCCATGAACCTATCAATGGATATCTGCATGTTGTGGCACTTTTCTTCTAGGTTAAGCATAAGGTTCCTTTTGGAAAGGACCTTCCTTATTTCCAAAATGGTCTCAGTTCTATCTTATATGTTCAGTTCTTGGAGCTCATGCCTATTTTTGTTGTTGAGGAAGTGGATGAGTTTATTGGCATCCTCAGGCAAGTCTCCTAATTCTTCTTTGACCTTTTGGATAGCTTCTGTAGCTATCTTTAATAACTCTGTCTGCTCAAAAATAACTTGAATTGATGGCCAAATATCCTTGAGGGAGTCAATGATATTGGCCCATAACAACTCCTTGGTTTGCCCAAGGGGTTTCTCCAGTGTTAAGTCTTTCTCTAAGATTTCAATTCTTTCACTCATTCTTTGGGACTTTTGTTCTTCTTCCTTTTGCTTAAGCTGGGAAATTTTGCAGTTAGTTTCCAAACTTGCCACCTTTTCTCTTAATCTTCTCATTTCTGTAGCTTGGATAGACATCTCTTCCATAGCTTTAACCAATTTTGCTGCTTTCTTACCTGATGCAGCTATTGTTGTAGATTCTGCTGTGACTGGCAATGCTATGGTAGGTGGAGCTATAGGTGCCAATGAAGCTACCAGTGTAGAAGGGACTATTGTGGATACTGTAGGGATGACATCTTTGGAAGTTGTGTCCATATCACTTTGCTTCAATTGAATTAAAGTGTGCAAATCCTTTTTTATCTCCTTTAATTGATCATTCAGCTTTAGGACCAAGCCCATCAACTCCTCATTTCTGGTTTGGCCCTCTACGAATTCTATAGTTTGAGGATGTTGCAGATGTGGTATTTTCAATTGACTCTTAAGTGCAGCAATATCATCACTTTTCTTATTTATCAACTGCTCTATGGATTTTATATCCTTGGGATCGTGTCCCAATTCAATCACTAATTCCTCTAAGGACTTGATCCTTGTATCCTTGGCCTATGAGGAGGCCTTCTCTAACTAAAACTGAGTAGAAATGTTGTTCAAAGAGTTCTAAAGCTGGTAAAAAACTATGGCTTTACCTGTCAGGGTGGAGTATATCATCTCTCCAACCTGTTTGTGCAGTTCAATCTAGTCTATGGGATGAATATCCCTGGTGAACACTTCAAAATCAAACTTTTTGAAATCAGATGTTGTCTTGGGCTGTTGAGTTGTGGGTTTGATGAAAGACATTTGTAGCTTCACCTCTTTAATGTCAAAGGCTGACATTAGCCTTGTTTGATTGGTAGGAGTCAGTTTCAAGTACTCAACATATGTTTGGGCCTTAAGCCTCTCATTTCTAGCTTTGATTTCCTTGTATCTTTCCTTTATGTCCTGGAATCTGTCAGCAGGCCTACTAAATGAAGACACTTCCACACTAAGTTGCCTTTCCAACATCTGAGTCTGTGATGTGGAAGGCTCTTGCATGCCTTTAGATGGAGTGGTAGGCCTACTTCTATTTACCTCTGTATTGGTTATCTGTGCCGAATCTTCTGTGTATTCCTGTTCAAAGTCCAGATTGAGTCTTTGCCTCTTGCTTGTTTCCTGTTGCAAATTTGAGGTGTCCATCCCTGATGTGGATGCTCCCTCTCTGTTTCTTTTTGAAATCTTCTCCTCATTCTGAGGAGTCTGCATTATTGGAGGGGTGCTCATGGTTGTTTCTTCTGGTACCTACAGAAAAGAGTTGTCATCAAGCTTCTTCTCCAAATCAATCAAAGCATTTTCTACATCTACTCTTGTGTTGTCTTGGTCTATACTAGGGTACCTTCCACCCATTCTGTTTGATTGGCATATGCCTCTATTTCTGGTATGGGGTGGTGGATGAAAGGTCCTAGCTTGACCTTTTGCCTCTTCTTGGTAATGAATTCCAAAGGGCCATATCTCCATAAAAATTTCCTCTGGAACTTCATTCTTTGCAGGATTAGGTCTGCCTCTTTCCCTGCCTCTCTGGAATTGCATATGAAGGGACCTAATTGATCTTTTATTTTGAAATAGGCCTTCTTCTTAGCATTGATGAAGTTGACTTCATCTACATTGATGATTTGTCTGTAATACTCTAAGGCAAACAACCTCATAGGGAGGTATCTTGGCAACTTATATGGTGCAAGCATGCAACCACATATTCTGATTTCTATGTGGTTCTGGTAAAGCTACCAGTCATCCACTTTGGTCTGCTCAGAAAGCTGGAGGACTCTTTTTATTTCTAGGCTTATCCTAGGTGGAGGATTCCCAGTGAGCATGGTCATGATTGGACGCACAAAAGAATCTATAAAGTCTAAGTAGGTATATGGTGATCTAAACTCATGGAAAAGTGGGGTCCAAAAGATTACAAATCTGGGTTGACCCTTGGTGTCAAGCTTTTGGAGAGTGAATTGAAACTTCTCTGATTGATAATACAAAAATAGACGGTATAATACAGAGGAGTATTTAAACACCCTCTTAGTTTCCATCCTTGTGAACTGCTCATGCATTCTATCAGGTATAAATGTGGAAAAGTCATATATGGTTGCAGGAGGTTGTCCTAGGGTATAGATGGACATGAAAGCAAGGATAATTTCATCAATGTACACACTTATGGTATAACCTAAAGCACATGATATCATGGCTACAATGTTCTGGCCCCATGGAGAGAACTGCTACATATGGAGGGGGGTCCTTAGGGATGTGTTTTTCCTCCCTAATGAAGGTTTGGAACAACCGGGCCAATTTTTCAGGGCTAAGTTTGGGATATTGGTCCAATAGGTCTCCAATTGAGAGTGGGGTTAGGTTTGGCCCTGGTTGGAACTACAACATTTCGTTTATGGACTCAGTTGTGATGGTGAATAGGACTTTCTAGTCATGAGACATTATGTTTCTGTGGCTAGGGACATAGCATGCATAGCACATATGAACAATCTCTGGAAAGATGTGAACTTCGAGGAACTCGTATTTGGGCAAATTTGACTCCCACAGGCCAATTTCATCAGCATGGTTAAGGTATTTGTCCCTACTTTGAAAATGCACTTTGAGCAGGGGTTATAGGGCTGTGGTATCTTTTATTTGAAAGTCCTTGTCAGCCAAGAGAAGGTGGTCCAACTCTAGGTGTGGAGTGGTAATGCGTCTATCGTCCATGGCGATGGGGGCAGCCATAATTCAGTTCTTGTGGATTTGAGTTATGCTCTGGGGGTTTCTGCAAAGGTTCTTGGGAATTTTCAGAGGGTTTTAGGTAAACGGAGGTCTTGCATATGGTTATGGCTCAGAGTGTTTAATATTAAAGTAAAATTTGATATTTTTTACACAACTAATAGTGTTATGAGGGTGAATT
The DNA here is from genome assembly GCA_000404065.3 of Pinus taeda. Taxonomy (NCBI): domain Eukaryota; kingdom Viridiplantae; phylum Streptophyta; class Pinopsida; order Pinales; family Pinaceae; genus Pinus; species Pinus taeda. The sequence goes on along the minus strand of APFE030757806.1, from coordinate 42,030 downwards.
TACTTGGAATTTGACAATGGAGTTGGTATTCCATGGTTAAATACCTAGAATTGGGTAAAATTGACTGTAAATGGTGGTTGATGGTGGCTGCAGAGCTTCGTACGGTTTTGGTACAAACTGATGAATGAGTTGGGCTATCTATAGCATCTATGGAGCAATGGTGAAGGCTTGTGAGAAAATTTGTTGTTTGCAGGGGTCGCAACGACTTTTTGAGTTCTCAATGGCAAATGCGCGAAAAGAGTGAAAAGAGGGGTAACTTGGCTTATATAGAAAAACATTGATTTTGGCAGGTTCATTGATTAATGAACAGTGGCGGTTTTTCGATTAAATGGGGGAAGCAGTTTAGGAGGGCCATCACACTGCTTTTGTGGTGTGAGCGGTATTCTAGATGGGTCGCCTGATTCCATTCATCGTTTGAGATGTAGCATTGGGGGCCGAGAGGAAAACCACCTTATCAGACGAGTAAAGGATGGATATCGGGCCGAGCTGATATGGACGTGAGCCATTGGAGGTGGGGGAGGGACGATCAATGGTGGTCGGGCGATGGAGCTACACGATGATTTACACAAAATGCTTTCGGGGGGGGCATGGGTCTAATCACCAGCAGTTTAGGATTAGATTAAAGCTTAATATGGGATTAAGGACTGTGGGCGGGGTTTTAATATATTAAGTGGGATATGGGCTAATCATATAGTTTATAAATAAACTAAGGGGCGGGATTGATTTGAATGGAAAATGGCATCAACCCATGAACTTCATTCATCCATGGAATTGACCCGTGGTATTATAACTGAAAACACTATAAGTAACAAGTCACATTTTGTAAAAGGACAGTTTGTCTACCACAATGTAGCTCTTACAATTATTCTCCATTTTAATAAAAAAAAAAATCTTTATGGTTTTTTTTATTGGGCATTCTCCTCTTTTTATTCTGGCAATTTCAATTCTTCAAATCTTGGGGGCCTCCCCAACAAGATCCATTTCAATATTTTAGATCTTGGGGGCTTCCCCCAAGATCCGGATCAGTGGTATCGGAGAAGTTTATGATTCCATGGGAATGAGGGTTTGATGCATATTTCAGTTTCAAAATTTTCAGAAATATTCAACAAACTTCAGGCATGTGCTACGTCCTCCACATAGCACTTTCTTGGGCCAAGCAGGAATATTTTTTATTTCATTTTTATGCAGGAATTTTTTTTTTTTTGGCAAAGACTTTGCAAATCAAATCTGAAACATTTAGTGCAATATTTACAAAAAAAATAACAAAGCTATATTCCTTGCGCAAAAATACCAAAAATTAAAAAAAAAAAATCGGTTGAATCTGAGTCTAGATGAGAGAGATATTGTTGATTTAATATCAACTATTTTCTAGGAATTGTTTCTGACGACAATTGGTGGACGGCGATTCTCCTATCATTTTTTGAAGTTTTTGTGCAAAAATTCAAGAAAAAGGATTGTAGATTTTAGATCCTCTTGAAAAATCACCCAATTTCAAAAGAAAAATGGGTCGAATCGGAGTTCGGATGTGGGAGATATCGCTGATTTAAAATCAACTATTTTTTTAGAACTTTTGTGACAACGGAAAAATTGCAGGGCGAATCTGAGATTCTAGAGTGTCCAGATAAGGATTTCCATCACATTGGAAGATGCAAAATGGTCCTTATGCTTCCAAAAAGAGGTTATAATAAATATTCTAAGTTATATTGACTGAGTTATGGAGCAGCATTTGGAGCGGGTTCCCGTTGGAGAAGTGCCCTCCCACCCCACTTTAGTAGGCACTTGATTCACATTCATCAGTTTCAGGATAGCATCATTCAGCTTGGGTTATTTGGAGACGTGCCATCCCACCCCAGACTATGTAGGCACTTTCTACTTCATCAACAACCAACATCACAGTTATGGGTCAACCGCACGAAATCCTTATCATCGAAGTCCATTTACTAGGCCACACATTGTTAGTATCACAGTTGGTCACAAGCATTATAGGGTATCTTTATCCTTGGATCTTCATTTATCATGGTTATGGGTCATCCACAAACCCACACTTCATCGAAGTCCATTTTCTAGGCCGCACACTGTCAGTATCACAGTTGGTCACAAGCATTACAAGATATCTCTATCCTCGAATCTTCGTTCATAATGGTTATGGGTCATCCACAAACCCACACTTCATCGAAGTCCATTTTCTAGGCCGCACACTGTTAGAATCATAGTTGGTCACAAGCATTATAGGGTATCTCTATCCTCGGATCTTCATTCATCATGGTTATGGGTTAATAACATAAAACCCTTATCTTCAGTGGCTCTTCATATTCAACAAAGGCTTTGTAGAAGGGAACTTTACGCAATGGAGACCATTGCTTCTTAAGGAGGGAGCAATGATCCGAATGGAAAATGGCATCAACCCATGGTATTCATCCACCCATATTATTCATTTACCCATGGTATTGTAAGCGGCATCGACCCATGGTATTCATTCACCTATGGTATTTGCCCATGGTATTGTAACATCCACCCATGGTATTCATTCATCCATGGAATTGACTCGTGGTATTGTAACATCCACCCATGGTATTCATTCACCCCTGGAATTGACCCATGGTATTGTGATATCCACCCATGGAGTTGACACATGGTATTGTAACTGAAAAATACTATACATTTTGTAAAAGGACAGTTTGTCTGCCACAATGTAGCTCTTACAGTTATTCTCCATTTTAATAAAAGAAAAATTCTTTGTGGTTTTGTTTATTGTGCATTCTCCTCTTTTTATTTTGGAAATCTCAATTCTTTAGATCTTGGGGGCCTCCCCCACAAGATCCATTTCAATCTTTTAGATCTTGGGGGCCTCACCCCATGATCCGGATCAGTGGTATCGGAGTAGGTTATGATTCCATGGGAATGAGGGTTTGGTGCATATTTTAGTTTCAAATTTTGCAATAATATTCAACAAACATCAGGCATGTGCTACATCCTCCACATAGCACTTTCTTAGGCCAAGCAGGAATATATAT
>APFE030757806.1:18291-32475 GCA_000404065.3 Pinus taeda | reverse complement strand
CCAAATAAAACAAAACAAAATTTAATTATCCACATCATCGAGAGAGTAAACTATGAATAGTTTGCATTATATATATATAGCCCCTTTGTTTCTTAATCCAAGAAATGAGAAGCAATAATCCGGACTATTCTTGAATTCCACATAAAAACAATATCATATTATAACATTCAGAGGTGAGGAAATTTAGGCAATGAACCTACCTCAGGAAACCAATTTACCCTAATTTATTCTTCGAATTTGTGAAAGAGTTCTTACAGGCTGCAAATTTTATGAACATAAACAAAACATATAAATACATAGAAAGAATACCATATTTCATTGAGAGGAATAAATGAAATTTTAGAGATATATAAAAACAATGTCATTGAAATTACAGAAAGAAGAAATATAACATAAACATAACAAATTCAATTACAACAACACAACCTATAACATAAACACACAATATAAAAATACTAATTACAATTTACTAAATTCACTACTCCAATCTCCAATCTCTTTTCTTCACACACTAGACAAACAAGTTCAAGTTGAGAAAAAATGTTGTAATCATATGGTTTAAATAGATGTGAAAATAGGTAAAACTATGAGATGAAATTAATGAAGGCAATTGCACAAGGCTAAAAGACCATGACGTTGCAATCATTTAAACCTCTACAGTGGCAAGTGGCATTGGCAGTGTGGCACATACATTTAAAAGACATTGTACATGGAATTGCTACTCAAGTTACGATGTGATTTATTTGGCACAACACACTTGAAGAAAATCTACGTTGTAACGTTGACTAGTAGATACATATGTGTCAATGGATGTGACAAATGATAGTGCAATGCAGTGATTCCATAACTCGAGACTTTGACTTCCAACTTTGTAACTTGCAAGTGAATTAGTAAAATGCACCTTCTTTTAATGAACTACGAATTTGATCACTGATCCCCAATTACGTAATGTGATTGCAAGGGGTTTAGTAGGAAAACTTGGATATTAAGGTTAAGTTTAAAAAAATAATATTGATGGATTACAAAAAATTACCTTTCAAAAAAACAAAATTTAGTTTAGCCTTCTTAATTAATGAGTAATTAAAAAATTAAAATTTTTTGGAAAAAACCAATTTTTTAACAAACTTAGAGTAGTCCAAAACCTAGAGATAAATGCAAATGAATTGCCTCATACCTTAAAATACCAAAAAAATAATAATAATAATAAAAAATAAATAGATATTACATTACTAACGTAGGTATTTTATAAAAATGAAAAAACAAACCTTACACAGAACTAACGTTTATTTGAATATAGAAAACCTTAAAATAACAATATCTTAATATAACTCCTTTAAAATAATTAAACATAAACTTAAATAACTGCTTTTCAATGAAAAATCGTTTTCCCACCAACAAAACCTATTCAATAAACCAAGACTAAAAAACGACAAGTAAAATGCTAGAATCAAAACCCATTCAACAAACGAGGACTCAACACCCATACGAAACATTCGTACTAGTGAGTGAAATATTTTTTATGGACTCGGAGCGCATACAAAATGTTCATCATCGTCAAGTGAAATGATTAATTTAAGTAATTACACACGAGATAATAAAGACGTGATATCATTTTCTTATGTGTTTAAAATTATTTAATTTAAGGGTTTTGTTTTGTCTTTTTAATTGTTAAAAGTTTTAGTCTTCAATTAGGGTGCGAGCCACGGCAAATCCGCTATGGGACTCCCATCACTATGGTCAGAAGATTGAGAGCAATAAAGGATGAGTGGCAGGGCTATCCCATCACATACAAGTACATGCATGTGTAATGATTTAATGATTTAGTGAACTACGTAGAAGTAATGTAGGCGAGATCTCATGCTCTTATTTTGGCGGTGATTTTTTAATCACACATAGGCAAGTGCGATACCGCTACTTAAAAAATTTTCACCAATACTAAAGAGTACGGATTACACTTAACATTCAACACTTAGTTATTTTCTTCAATTACATTAAGCATTCATCATTTTACATATCGGAAATAATATTCATCATTATCATCGTAAATATGCACAGTGGATAACTTCTTTTAATGGGAAGGGCAACTTCCTGGTTAGGGTCTGCCCAAATAGTAATATAATAGCCTTTTACAAGTATTTTTACATATGTAGCCTTTGCCACGCAACCCAAAGATTCACCTTAACAATTCTGCCAAAATCAGCGATTCGCCCTGCTCATTTAGCAGTGCCCCTTCCTGTTGTTCAGGGTGGCCCTTCCTTTCAACAGCGCCCTCGCTCGTTCAACCCATCGTTCAGACTTTCGTTCATCTCGTCGTTCAGAACTTCATTCGGCCCGTCATTCAGACATCTGTTCACCCCGTCGTTCAAACTTCCATTCGGCCCGTCGTTCAGACTTCCGTTCAGCCTATCGTTTAGACTTCCATTTAGCCTATCGTTTAGACTTCCATTCAACCCATCGTTCATACTTCCATTCGGCCCATCGTTCAGACTTCCGTTTGGCCTATCGTTCAAATTTCCGTTTGGCATATCGTTCAGACTTCCGCTCCAACTATCGTTCAGAATTCCACTCGGACTATCGTTTAGGCTTCCGTTCGACCTATCGTTCAGACTTTCATTCGGCCTATCGTTCAGACTTCTGTTCGGCCTATCGTTCAGACTTCCATTCGAACTATTGTTCAGATGCACCCCTCCGATCAGCTCGCCCATGGGTAGGGTCACCCCACCTGTAGCTCACCTGCCTAGAACGCATCCAAAACATGCGTTTTCTGTTTCCTCGGCTCAATATTGCGGCCCTCGGTCCGCCTGCACCTCACCCTCCTTGTTTGTCCTTTTCCTTAGCTTGTCCACCTTATGTTTGAACTCACCTTTGGATCAAATGCTTGATGCCTTTCCTCCATCAAGTCGCCCTCTATATATATGCGACCTCCAAGAGTCAAAGTGGGTTGCCCTACTGAGGTCGACCATACAAGTCGCCACATAAAATATAAAAGATGTGCCAGTTCACCCAACTCGTCGCTTTGCACATCAGCCCACTGACTCGTCGATTTTTCGACAACTCTTATAAACTCGTTGCACGTTCCGATAATTAGTCGATTTTTCGGTTTTCGATTTTTCGACCCTCCTAGTAGCTCGTCACAACTCGTCATCGTCGGCCTGTCAGGGCACGTTAGGGCACGTTTAACTAAACACACCCGCTCATCGTCGCAACTCGACTCGTCGCCTTTAACCAAAGTTATGTCTCCCCTGCCACTCGTCGCACATGTGCCCAGCTCATGGCCGTGACATACTCCTCCACTTTAAATGGTTATTGTCCTCGACAACACCATCACACAACATCGCAAAGTGTCGCTAGCTCCAACACCTGCCAAAATGTCCATGTTTCCCACCTCTACTCTGCCATCACATAAACCATCAAAGCTCATGTCTCCATGAATAGGAAAGTTTCCTCAATCCATGATCATCAACCACATCTATTGCAATATCCACATGCTAGTCCCTCTAACTCGACTACATGCCCTCACTGCAGCATATATCGTGTTTGACCCCATCATGTATCGTACTCATGTGAACTGCTGCCATGATACTCCAACTCAACTCAAACATATCTCAGTACACTGACGTCCCCCATGACATGAACTAGTCAGGTAGCTAATCTAACTGTCACGCTCAAACCATGAGAATGCATCTCATCATGCCATCATCAGTTGTTTCTCTCAGCATCCTGTCACAATCTCAACTCGATCAAGGATCCATCCAAGTGTAAAAATAATCCATGCTCAGGTCCATGACATAGTTCATCACCTCATCTGCAACATGTTGTCCATGATGTTGGTGTCAATGTGTTGCATGTCAATCAGTTGCATCTATCCAAACATCATCATCCATATATGTGTGTAAGATCCATCTCCTCAAAATGAAGAGATCCTCTCATCAAACCGACTCTCAATGTGCCACATCCAGGTCCATGAAGAAACCTCCATCACATCTGCAATATGTCATACCTCAAGTCCGTTAAAGGACAAGTATACAACTGTCTCATCATCCATGTGTTGCCCATGGTCATAGACCAATCAGCCTCCATGTATATCAAAAGAGGTTAAGTCTTAGTTCAACCCATGCCCAAGTGTTGCCACCAAGGCATCAACATCACTGCACCTCCATCTACTCCAAAGTGTCTCGTCTCGATCATCCTCATCAAGTCACTCTCCCGAACACACCCATAAATGTGATCAAAAGTATGCATCCCATATCGCATCAAAATCATGTAAACTACTAACCTCAACTCCTCAATGCATCAGATACTCCAAGATCACTATAATATGAAGTCTCTAATGGTTGCAACTATCTTAAGTCATCATGAGATCCATGAATCATCTCCATCCAACATCTCGACAAGTATACATGTCTCAGCCTCAAAGGTCACTGCAAGATGCCTCTACTCTCCATGTGGTAGGAATACCCTCATAGACTGCTCACAAATCCAACCCGTCCATGGCATTGTTGTAAAAATGTGGACAACATCTCCATCGGTTCATAAGTAAAAGGTCTCCATGTTGCATCAGCGAATCCATCCGCACAACATCCCTGCCTTGGAACTCCTCATTGGATGCCCATAAGTGACATCTCTATATAAGTGCACTTGTGTAATGTCCCTGCATAGTGTTTGCCATGCTTCATTTATCCAACTCAATGTCCATGACTCAAGCTGCCCATGTTGTCTAACTAAGTAAACCCATCACAACATCGGTCATCTCATCTTAGTCCTCAATTAGGTTTAGTGCACTCAGTCATGCAAACCATATATATCATCAAGTCATATCACATAGTTTCCTTCCATCATCGCTCCCCACTGAAGGTCCACCAAGACTGCCTCTTGGTCTCAGCCATGAAGAAGCCCACCCAAGTATCATATCATCAAAACTCAAGTGTGTTCCCTTTCTCCAATCTGTCTATGATTCATGTCGGGCACTTAGCCAATTCTCCATATGGCTAAAGCATGACCCATCCTGTACAATGATCATCATGTTCCTCCCTTGTCATGAGAATTTGCACCCCATGCCATGAGGTCACAAATTGATCCAACAAGCCCTATAACAATCAATGGTCCTTGCTTCTCCACACAAGGTCTCATCATAGACATCCATGGTAAGGTTGTCCATCGCATTGATAAACTGTCTTTGCCCTTTGTTGCATATGGCCCATCCTCCAAAATCTCCAATGAAACATAGGTAGTAATAGAAATACTTATTTCATCATGAGGCTCCTCTATGTGAGTGCCTTCATCCATCATTGTCTATAATATGTACAATCCTCGTCCAACTTGAGCAATTGGAAGTACCCCAAGTTCTTCCTCCATCGTTGTCACATCTGCAACATCTTCATACATCACGACTTCCTCTTCTTCATTATTGCAATTTGAAGCTACATCCTGCTCCATTTCCCAACCAAGTCGAAGAAGTTCGTCTTCAACATTTCTTTCCAAGACCTCAAGCTCATCTCGAATCCGTGGGTTTTCTTCTTTCATCAACTTCAACCTGTATAAGGTAAGCAAGAGCCCCCCTTGGCATTCTTCCTAACTTGCCATGTCTTGTCGTTCAACTTGGCACAAGCACAATGATTCACCTCTAATAAACTTGTCACGAAGTGTAGTAGTAACACTTCAATATGAAAAAATCGATTCTATGAATCAAAGCTCTGATACCATCTGTCACGAAGTGCAGTGGGATCAACTTCAACTCATTTTCCAAATTTGGGCCTCTGATACCACTTGTCACGCCCCTATCGTGGCGGTGATCTTTCAACCGCACATAGGCAGGTGTGGCACCACTACCCAAATTCTTTTCACCAATACTGATGAGTACGAACTACGCCTAACATTCAACACTTAATTATTTTCTTCAATTACACTAAGCATTCATCATTTTACACAACGGAAATAACATTCATCATCATCATCATCATAAATATGCACAACAAATTGTTGATTTGGGGTGGCATCGAATGTGCTCTAGCCACAAAAATTGGTGGAGAGGCTAAAGCACATGAGATCTCCAATACCCAGAAAGGGGTTGGCAAGATTCTAAACAGTTTGGGAGATATTAAAATAATTAATATTTTTAATTGAATCCCTAAGTCTAAACTTAAGGAAAATAAAATATTAATGTGAATTAATATAAAATTGTGTTAGAATGGTCCAAAAGTTATGGATCAAGCTAGATCCAATCTTAGCCATTGATTAGGGACTTAATCTCAGTTGTTGATTTGTTAATGAGAAAAGTATAAGAGGAGGCTTGAGGGTCACTTGGAGAACACATAAAGAGATCAAGATTTCGACTTTTTGCGGCTAGGTTTGCTGAGAAAGTTGAGAGTGATCAGAATTACAGCTAAGGGGCAATGAATACAGAAGGACAGAGGCAGATATAGCATCAGGAGGATCAGTGCAGTAGCCAGAGAGAGGGACGCAGAACCAGCCAAGGGTTCATGCAGAGGCAGCCAGGGCTCACGTAGAGGTAGCCAAGGCTCACGTAGAGGCAACTAGGAGATGCGCAGTGCCTCAGAGGGCTAGCGTGAGTGACGCAGAGGGCCAGAGGACTGATGCAATTCCTCTGAGGCTAACGCAGGCCAAGCCAGAGTGACCTGGGCTAACGCTGGGCCATAGAGAGCTAATGTAGTCCCTAGAGGCTGACGTTGGGGTTTCGTGGAGCAAATTGGAACCGTCGGAGTGTTTATCCGGGGTTTCAGCCAAAATATCGGCTTTTGAGTAGAGAGGCACCACTGCTGAGATTTTTCTCTGTTGGGTGAGTAGGATTTGGCACCCAAATTGTATTCTGAAACTGCTTAATAAATCAAACCCTCAGATAACTACACCGGTTTTCCTGCATTGGGTTTTTCCAGGGACATTAGTCCAAAAGAAATGGTGTCACCTATGTGCTTGTTTTTGTTTCCTTCAGTTGATGATTTGTAATGTGTTGAGAATGTACTTGTATTTATTTCCAGTATTTACATGGTAAACAACTTGCTAATTAACATAACAAGTAGGTAGGAATAAATTAGTAAAGTAAATGAAGGGTTTCTAATAGTTAGACTTAGAAATTCTAACACGCATAACTTCTTTTAATGGGAGGGGCAAATCCCTGGTTAGAGTCTACCCAAATAATAATATAACAGCCTTCTACAAGTATTTTTACATATGCAACCTTTGCCAAGCAACTCAAGATTCACCTTAACAATTCTGCCAAAATTAGCAATTCGGCTTGCTCATTCAGCAGTGCCCCTTCGTGTTATTCAGGGTGGCCCTTTCATTCAACAGCGTGCTCACTCTTTCATCCTATTGTTCAATCCATCATTCAACCCGTCATTCAAACTTTCGTTCAGCCCGTCGTTCAGACTTCCATTTATCCCATCATTTAGGCTTCTGTTCGGCTCGTCGTTCAGACTTCCGTTCGACCAGTTGTTCAGAATTCCATTCGGCCTATCATTTAGACTTCCATTCGGACTATCGTTCAAACTTCGATTTGGCCTATCGTTCAGACTTCCGTTTAGAATATCGTTCAAACTTTCGATTGGCCTATCGTTCAAACTTCCATTCAGACTATCATTTAGATTTCCATTCAGAATATCATTCAGACTTCTGTTTGGACTATTGTTCAGACGTGCCCCTTGTTTAGCTCGCCCACGAGCAGGATCACCCCACCTACAGCTTGCCCACCCAGAACGCACCTGAAACCTGCGTTTTTTATTTCCTCGGCTCAGTACTACAACCCTAGATTTGCCTGCACCTCGCCCTCCTTGTTTGTCCTTCTCCTTAGCTTGTCCACCTTATGTTTGAACTCGCCCTTGGATCAAATGCTTGATGCCTTTCCTCCATCAAATCGCCCTTTATATATATGCAACCTCCAAGAGTCAAGGTGGGTCAGCTTACCTAAGCCGACCATACAAGTCACCACATAAAATATAAAAGATGTGTCAGTTCACCCAACTCATCACTCCACATGTTGTCCCACTGACTTGTCGGTTTTTAAACACCTCTTATAAACTCGTCGCACGTTCCCATACTTAGCCGATTTTCTGATTTTTTGTTTTTCGACCCTCCAAGTAGCTCGTCGCAACTCATTGTCGCATGTTCGTCAGAGCGCATTTAATCGAATGCACCCGCTCATTGTCACAACTCGACTCGTTTCCTTTAACCGAAGTTATGTCTCCCCTGCCGCTCGTCGCACATGTGCATAATTCATGGTCATGACACCCTCCAAGGCATAATCATGAAAGGTGGAGGAAATTGGTAGCCAATTATCATTTATGGTGCAGTTTGGAAATAATTCTTAACTTTCTTGAGAGGAGGGACACAAAGAGAATGCCGACACTAGAGGATGACATACATCCATTTCATTCTAGGACTACCTGGGTTGGGCAATAAGGAATGGACCCCTGTGGGTATGTTCTGTTTCCTTTCTCCCTCCCTTTGATTCTTATGTATCACTTGGATGATGTTGAGTTCCATGAATGGCTAATTTCCTAGCCTGAGAACCGACAAGTGATCTTGAGGTATGTTTGGAACTGGGCCTATATGTATTATTATTTTTGTCTTGGGGCTCTTTACCACCCTTAGTCTGTGTTTATTAATTTAGCCTCGAGAAAGACTCGAAACTTGAATTGTGGTCCTGTGCGTCATCCATCGGATCGAATTTGGGATGCTTATAGTAGGGAGGATGGGATTTGTTGATTTCGTTATGTGGCCCTGAGAATTATTTAGCCATGGTTGGCTTTCGAGCTCGAGGGTTGGTTTATAGAACCCAACCAAGGGTTGGGAATCGCCTGAGGTGACAAGTGACAATCTCTCCTTACCCACCTAGATGAGGTTATAGAGGCATTATTGGGACACGTCCTTTTGAATGTTATGTTAATTCACCAATTTATGGTATGCTTGCCCAATAATTCTCTGTACGCAAACCGATTTTGGTGAAGGTTTAATGCTACCACATTTTTTTGTTTGTCATTATGCTAACGTAGTGTTTACAAGGTTAGCACTAAATGAAGAACCCACCAAGAATTTTGATATGGGCACAAGATATAGCGGCTGGTCTTCAAGATAGAACCTCGAGGACATAAATAATTGTTGGAAAAGGAAGGACATGGCTCTTTTGGGTCTAAGGCATGGTAATACTACCAACCCCAATCGAGGTCGAGGTCGAGGCCGAGGAAGGGAAACAACCAGTGGAGGTAGGAGTGGCGGTCAACGCCGAGTTGGTAGAGGGAGGGGTTGAGGAGATGGGTCTCGCCCAGAGGTGGAGGCAAATTCCTTATTCAGAGTCTCATCCTCGAACCCAGTAGGTTCCAGATTGGAAGTGGGAGGAAATGTTGAATTTTGAACCTGAGTCGAGCATGGTAGAGTTAATGCGAGATTGAAGAAATATTGTGGTAGACCCGACACAAACAAGACAAAGAAGGAATTTATACACTCATACATTGCTTCTATACTAGAGAATAAAGACATGATGACCAAAGTTATGGCAGCATCACCAAGAGACCCCTTGCAAAGACAAGGAGAGTTGGCCTTACTTTGCCAAGATATACAACATGTGAAGTTTGGCATGAATCAAGTGAATGGGCGATTGACAAGAATTGAAACTCACATCCTATGCATTCCCCCGTTGGCCCAGGGATCCACTCCAAAGGATCCAACTCCTATTGTGTAGCTTGATGACTAGTGTTTTTTTATTTTCAGTTAGAAGCCTTCAGGAATTGTCATGTTAGTGATAGAGGTTAGCATGATATTTGAGTGTTTTTAGCTTTATTAGACTTAATCAGGTCATTTAAATTTTGGTGAGGATATAACTCCACCATATGGTCAACAATCTTGGTTTATCTATGTGCAGTTGAGACAATCTTGTTCTTTTTTTGAACTTGTATGTACAATCCGTCTTTTAAAAGAAATAGAAAGACCCAAAAACAATGTACCAAAAAAAGGTTGTTAATTTTATTTTTTTTCAAGCTTCTGTGATCCATAATGAATTAAGCAAATTCTCTCGGTAGAAATCACATAAGAGAAATCTTTTTGGTCAACACCTTTTGAACCAACAAGTGTGGTACTTAAATAGAGAGCAATGTAGAGACAATTTCCAAGTAAAGGCTATATTTGAACAATAATATTTAAATTATGATATTAATTTATTAATATATAAAAACAAATTATTAAGTAACAACTAGTTTTTAAAAAAATAATATTTAAATAATGAAATTATTTTATTAATTTATTAAAATATTAATAAATAACTGTTATATTAATGGCTAATTTTGAAAAATAATATTAAATTAATTATTAAAAATAAATATTACTATTTTTTATTAATTAGTATTTTTTTTTTATTTAATATATATATTTAAATTTTATTATTAAAATAAATTTTTGATTATAAATTCAACACCTAAAAAATAACTATGACACTAATCTTATAAAGAATTCAAAACCATGATTACAACCAATCTTTACCACATTCTAAACAGAAAAAATATAACCCAGAGAAACTCAATATAACAGATAGACTAGCCCAATGAAATTCCAAATATAACAGATAGACCGGACTAAGGCTTTTTTTAATGCTTTGTGTTTAAATGAATTTGATTAATCAATCCTACTCCACTCTAAGGCGTATGATCAATTTCCACGTGTTAGGAAGCAGAGGCATGGATAATACAGTTGCTACACAGATCACAATGTAATTAAGTTCATTTTGAATGGAATTTAATGCCATTAATGGTTCTCTCTTCAGGTCTGTTGTGCAGGTTGTGCAGTGGGGTAGCTCCCATTTGCTTTCTCCTCCCGTGACCTTAATTTAAGGCCCGTCCTTCAATTACAGAACTCAACCTCGGGCAATTCATCAACGGATCTTGATAAACATACGTAGATCTTTAGATTTATTGCAAACCCGTGGTTGAATGGCAACTCCAGTAACTCCAGTTTCCTGACCAGTGAAGTGAAGTGAATAGTAGAAACAAAAGAACATTTTATTTGGCAATTCCAATAACTCCAGTTCCCGATCAGCGAAGTGAAGTGTGAAACAAAAAAACATTTTATTTAGAATTTAGATTGTGGAGTTTTTAATGGAGTTGTTTTTAGTGTGATTTTTTGGAAGCTTTTCGTTGAATTTCTCTAAAATCCCGTAGTAATTTATTGAAATCACAAGTTTGATGGGTAATCTCTGCACAATCAAAGCTTCCACTCTGAATCCAAATATACAGTTAAAAAAACCAGTTTAAATAACACAAATCAAGATTTAACTTCAAATTTTTCAGCCGGATTTTAGCACCCAAAAGTCCAAAAAGTCACTGATATAATTACAATTAGTTTTTGAGATAATTTATTTACTAAAAAATTGTTAAAAAATTAAAAATCCTTAGTGTGTTTAATATTTAATTTGGTTTATTAATTCATAAGAATAATAATGAAATATATATAAATAAATAATTTGTTTTTTTTTCCTTTCCAATTAAATGTCTTTTTTAGTGATGAACTACACAGATTGGTTCTAAGCTATCAATATGATTTCTTCCGAAATTGTTTTCAAATCAAAATATAAATCACAGAAATTTGAATTTTGATAACCCATAATCTATTACATAAACTATCTTTAACTTAATAGACATTAGAATTTCTATGTCTTCTACGTATTTATCACAGCTACTATCTATGTCTTCTATGTATTTATCATAGCTACTATATAAGCAGTTGTTGCTGAGAATGAAGTGTTCTTTATCCTTGCATTGGCCTGGTTGTTTACCTCTGAGTTGTATTGGCAACTGCGATTGTGAAAATGGGCGCAAATGATGCTGCGTTGACGGTGGTGATAGTGTCATGTGTTGTAATGGTACAAGTCTCGGCAGTTGTTCATAATGTGGGTGATAAGTCTGGATGGATCATTGGGGTTCTCAATTACACCGCTTGGGCAGCTCCCATACGCTTCCATGTGGGGGACTCTTTAGGTATTTTACCCTATCCTTTTTGGTCTCTCTTGGTTTTCCTTTTTTAACTTGCATGCAGACAGTATTCAGATAAACAGGGCAAATAATAACCATTAATCAGTGAGACTTAAAACATACATTTTGATCTTTGAGCAAACCCTATAAGTTAGAAACTTAGAAATGTAATTATTGGTTTGTTTTTCTTTTTACGTTTTCACCAGATAGTATTGAGATAACCCGTGGAAATAACAACCATTAAGTATTGAGATAACCAGAGCAAACAATAACTATTAAGTATCGAGATAACCAGAGAAAATAATAATCATTAAGCAGTAGGCAGTGTGGCTTAAAACTTATCTTTTTCTATACTTGAGCAAACCCAAGAAGCTAGAAATGCAATTATTAGTTTGTATGGACTGTTCAAAACTATGATGTTAGAGGTGGAAATATGAACATTATGAAAATTTTATGCTTTCATCTCTATCTTTTATATATCTGGCATAGGTTAAAACTGGTATTTCTTTATGGGTTAACTGTTCAAAAATGTATTCTAATGTGTATCACAATTAATGCTATATTATTAAGTGATGATTATTGTTTCTTTAACCAATCTGGGATTAACTAGTCTGGGAGTAAGAATGTGAAATTGGAGATTTTGAAAGTCATTTGAAGCTAAGTCAAATGGTTCCAGTTATTTTGGTGATAATCAGGTTGAGTTTGAATGTTTAAATAGAGTTATATATATATATAAAATAAAAAGTGAATATTAATAAAAATAAAAATATAATTGCGAGTTTGATAAAGTTATGATTTTAATCTATCAACTTATGAATTTTAATCTATCAACTTAACTAATTAGTAAATAACATAAAATTATGAGTTCTGATCTACCAACTTGGCTAATTAGTTAGCTGGTAGCTCTGAGATTCTATAAACCTTTCTAATCTCAATTGTTTTTTAATTGGTCAAATTTGGTACTCAAGTTGAAGTTTGGTGTGGACGTTGTAACATAAAACTTATCGGTGAATCTGGTAACATAAAACTTATAAAATCACTTATAAAACTGCGTTTCACATTTTGTCTGTTTGGTGAATCTGGTAACATAAAACTTATAAAATCACTTATAAAACTGGGTTTTACATTTTTTCTGTTTGGTGAATCTTTTGACATAAGACTTAAAGAACCGGCGTTTAAATTTCTCTGGACTGGCATGTATTTCCATGCAAATAGGTGTGCGCTAGTATCTATTGGTGACCTGGTAACATAAAGCTTATAAAACCACCTATAAAACTGGGTTTTAGATTTCTCTGTTTGGTGAACCTTTTGACATAAGACTTAAAAGAACTAGGTTTTAAATTTCTCTGGACTGGTATATATTTTTATGCAAACAGTTGTGTGCTATTAACTATTGGTGAACCTGGTAACATAAAACTTATAAAACTGGGTTTTAGATTTCTGTTTGGTGAACCTTTTGACATAAGACTTAAAGAGCTAGGTTTTAGATTTAGATAAAAATAATGAAACTTGAATTAATCAGAAGGAGTTGCAGCTCACAGGTGTGTACATCACCTGGAGACTGCACTCATACAAGGAGGAGACTCTCTCTCTCTCGTTCACTCAATACCTTACAATGAATGATATTACATATTAAATACATGACTGAAAAGTAGGTAGTTGAAACTATCCTCCTAAATTCTAGGAACAACTCCTAAAGTAAGAAGGTAACGTTACAACCACATAACCATTTCTTCATTATTTCTAACTCCCCCCCTTAATGAAGAAAGGGTTATTGTGCACACCTAACAACCCTCTAATTAACTCAAACTTTATTCTCCCTAGAGGCTTAGTAAAAATGTCAGCTAGATTATTACAGGTATTACAATAATCCACACAAATTTCCTTAGACTGTATCTTTTCCCGTACAAAGTGAAACTGAGTGTCAATATGTTTAGTATTCTTATGGAAAATTGGATTGTATGCAAGTTTTATTGTGCTTTGATTGTCTGTTTTGATGCTGGTTGCTGCTTTTTGTCCTTCGCCTGCATCAGTAATCAATCTCTTCAACCAAATAGCTTCGCATGTAGCTGCACACAACGCCTGGTACTCTGCTTCACATGACGATAACGCTACAGTGCTTTGCTTTCTGCTACACCATGAAATAACCCCGGATCCGATGCTGAATGCATAACCTGTGATGGATCTACGATCGTCCAGGTTACCTGCCCAA
>APFE030757806.1:5332-18271 GCA_000404065.3 Pinus taeda | reverse complement strand
GATTTGAGTTCTGTGTCTCGTACAGACCCTTGATCGTATCCCAGATGTCCGCGGCCGACTTACAGTCTCGAATATGAGGGATAATATTGTCTTTGACAGACATCTTCAGTATTACTTTTGCCTTTGTTTCTCTCTTATCCCAGTCCTGTTCTTGGGTTGCATTTTCGGCTCTCTGTTCATTTCCCAAGACGATCGACCATGCGTTCGCACTCTCCAGCGAGGTTTGCATTTTGAACTTCCAGTTGGAGAAATTTGTTCCATCGAGCTTGCCAGACTCGTGGAGGTATGATTCCAAACTGTTGTTCATTTTCGCCCAACTGAATACTTAAAACTGCCACCACCGGGCAAGTTCGATTTGCTGCCACCGAACAGATCAAGAACTTCACTGCGCCGCCAACGGGCAAGTCCGATTTGCTGCCACCGAACAGATCAAGGACTTCACTGTGCCACCACCGGGCAGATCCGATCTGCTACCACCGAGCGATCAAGGATCTCACTTCGCCACCACCCGGCAGATCCGATCTGCTACCACCGAGCGATCAAGGATCTCACTTTGCCACCACCCGGCAGATCCGATCTGCTGCCACCGAGCTGATCAAGGATCTCACTTCGCCACCACCGGGCCTCTGCTGATCTGCAAAAAAAATTGCAGATTTTCAGAGAGAAAGGGCTGGCACTCCAATCGACGCCGAATCCGTGCCAATCTCGGAAAACTAAAATTCGTGAAGTGCAGGAAAATTGGCGCGCTTATCAACCACGGATCCGCGCTAATTTGTTCGTGATTTCCTCTAGCGCGATTTACAGCTCAAAATCCGCGCCAATGGCGCGACTGTTCTAGAGAAAACTGCGCCAATCACTGCAACTTCTGTAAAAAAAAAAATTCCGCTCCGAATTTTCGCTCCACCCTTCCTACGGCTCAGAGATGATCAGTCATCTAACGCCTTTTTCGCTTCAGGTGTTACTGCAGGTCCACCTGATCACACAGCTATCTCTACATGTACAGATGTGTAACTAATGATACATAAAAAAGATTAAGGCTACCTCTACCCTAAGCTCTGATACCAAGATAAAAATAATGAAACTTGAATTAATCAGAAGAAGTTGCAGCTCACAGGTGTGTACATCACCTGGAGACTGCACTCATACAAGGAGGAGACTCTCTCTCTCTCTCGTTCACTCAATAACTTACAATGAATGATATTACATATTAAATACATGACTGAAAAGTAGGTAGTTGAAACCATCCTCCTAAATTCTAGGAACAACTCCTAAAGTAAGAAGGTAACGTTACAACCACATAACCATTTCTTCATTATTTCTAACTGATTTCTCTGGACCGCTATATATTTTTATGCAAACAGGTGTGTGCTAGTATCTATAGTTTGCTGCTTTTGAGGCATGCTTTTTTTATCATGGCAGTTACATAAACTCATTTTTTCATTGATGATGATGTACTCCTTGACTAATGGCAGTGTTTTTATATAACAAACGAGTCCACAACGTGCTTGAAGTAACAGAGGAGGACTATGATTTGTGCACAACATCTAGGCCTTTGGCGTCTCACAGCGATGGCAATACAACAGTGATATTGAAAACAGCAGGCAATCATTACTATATCTGCGGATTCCCTGGGCACTGTTCAGCCGGGCAAAGATTGGGAATTAGGGTTTCGAGAGCTGCCAACGTACTTCCTGGGAGTCCTTCTCATTCTCCTGCGCCTTCCAGCTCGCCCCTGACATCTCAAAACATGACCTCTTCGAAGGGCTTGGACATGCCTCCTGCCTCATTCGCCCATGCAGTTAAGACAGATGCTTCTGCTGCCACAGCTTTTTTAGCGGCATCATTCATTGGTTCATTGGCCGTTCTTGAGTATAGGTTTTTTTGGTCATCCATTCTTGATTAGGTTTAGTTGTAGTAAAATTATCTATATTCACTAGGTTATATTAGGTTTTGTCTTGGGCTTCCTTAGATTACTCTAAATCATGATAGAAAAAAATTTATATGTAGTCTACTAGGTTAGACTAGGTTATAGTGATGGAGGTTAAGCTTTATTTTGAGCCTCTTTTATATATATATATATAAAAGATATCTTTTCTCTTTGTTTTCACATTTCACATTTGAGTGTAAATTAAATAGCTGTTTAGCTGTTTTGCTTTCTGGTTTTCTGATATCATGAAAGCTAATGTCCTCCCTCTTCTGCCCAATGGAAAAAATGAATGATATGCACTTCAGAGGTTGGTGTTATTTTGGTAAATTCATAATTCTATATGAAACTTTCATGAAATTTTCAGATTGAATTGAGAGCTCTTCTTTGTGACGTGGGCGACGTTTTAGCAGCAGTAGCAGACTTGAGGGAGTTTACATTATTAGCTCCTATGTGATGGCCCATACTTGATTTTCAGCGCATTCTTATGTGATATTTAAACAAAATCTTCGTTTTTCTCCAACCAAAAAGATTGGGTGATTTCAAAATAAAAATGTTTAGTATACATGTTCATGCGATTACAAAACTCCCACAAACTTTTAATTTATCTGTGGCTGATCTCGTTGCCTTCACGGGATAGAATGTTAATGGTGGCCCAGCAGGGACAAAATAATGGAAAAAAATAAAATAAAAACCATGCAGCACTGTCAGTAAGAATTTCCGAACAGGATACATAATTCATACAATCAAACTATCAGATTCATATAACCAATCATTATATTTGTGTCAAATATCACTATCTTTTAATCATAGGCTATGTTAAAACTTATATATCTTTATTTAATAAAGTTATAAACAAAGCCTTTCCTGAAGTTTAATTGTTTGAATGGTATCCCAATTTTAATTATTTGCATGGCATCTCAACCTTAGGTTTTGGAAACATTGTGATATTCGTTTAATGTTTCTTGTATTTAGATTTTTTTTAATTTTTTAAAGATTATTTAGTTTTAATTAATTTTAGTTCTGTGTCATTTTTATTTATTTATTTATTTTGATTTATGAAGTAAAGAAAGAAATTGATTAGTTTGTTGTAATTTTTAATATAGATATTTGAAATATATGTATATATTTATGTTTGAAGTGTAGAAGGAGAGTTTAAGGTTACTTATGAAAAGAGATGGAGTGTTCTCCATACAAATCTATATCAAGTGAAAATTTCAAAATATTCAAGTATTGAAGGGCTCTTACAATTCAACATGGAAGATATTATTTTTGTAATTATTTGCATAGTTATTAATCCATAATCCATATACATGAGTATTAGTTACAAGTGGCCAATTTTTTAGCACTATTGCGATCGATGATACTTATAGGAGTGAAGAAATAGGATTGAAACTAGTGAAATGATTTGTACAGTATCAATCATCATCTTTGGTTTGCAAGTAGTAACAAGGACTTTTGGAGAGGTCACCCATCACTAGACTCATTTGATTGGACACACTTAATTGTTGATTTTCCCACAATTAAGCTCACTTGAGTTGCTACCAAATTTATGAAACCTTACAAAGTATTGTGTCTTATGAACTATTCAGTTAGAACTCTCTTAAGGGTGCTCGCGTGCTATTAATGCCCCTAAAAACGATAACAAAGCCATGAGGAATGTGTGCTCATAGGAATGCAAGTGCATTCTTAAGAATGTACATGTGTTCATGGGCATCCAGACTTGGCAAGCCATGAACCACCAACCAAAGATCGAAGATCTTTTCTTCAATGATGTTAGGAAAATTGCACAAAATAGCATGTTAAACCATGAATGCAACACTTTACGAAGAAGCAACACAAAAGTAGATCATAGAGACAATGCACCAATGTTTGATAATGGAGTTCAATATTCACGATGTGTGAGTTACATCTTTGGGCCCAACTTCGAAGTGGAATGCCTCTAAATTATCTCAGTGAAATGAAAGACAAGTACATGGAGAACTACATCATTATACATCACTTTGTTAATGCAACCAACTCACAAAATAGAAGAAAATATAGATCAATGACTTAAAAAATAGTTTCTTCGAGGGGGCAGCCTCCTTTACATTACATAAATGAACAATTCTTGGATGATACAAATGATAAGACCTCCTTGGTATATATATGAGTCTAAGGGGTCACAATATAATCAAAGCCTACATAACTATAATAATGTAAGGGCACAACAATAACAATAATGGGCTTCTATGGAGAATAACAATAACAACATAGGGGATACATGGGCACAACAATAACAATAGGGGGATACACTAACAATAACAATAAGGGGAATAGACTAGTATTATAGGGACCTAACGTGCCCCTTTCCTTCAAAAAAACATTGTACTCAACGCTTGAGTAGTTCCGGATACTTTTGTATAAAATTTTCATCCTCCCATGTGGAATCTTCAGCGGGTAAGTTCTTCCACTTAATGAAATACTCTGAAATTAATCGATTCAGTGGTTATCAGGTGCTTGTTTTCGTGGTTGTTTCAGGCTCAAACATGATTTATCCTTTTTCATCAAGTTCTAGCAACATTGTTTGAACTGGTAGCTTGTCACCGATAACCTTCTTTTAGCATGAAACATGGAAAACTGGGTGTACTCAAGAAGATGCGGGCAACTCTAATTTGTATGTCATAGTACCAATATTTTGCAACACTTAGTAAGAACCATAGCACTTGGGTGATAATTTATTATCCTTCTTAGCTTGCTTGAGGGAAATTTGCTTGTATGGTTGTAGCCGTAAAAATACCCAGTCGCCTATAACAAAACTTATTTCACTCCAATGTTGATCTGCCTGCTGTTTCATTTGACTCTGCACTGGAGTGAGGTTATCCTTTAAGAGTTGGAGAACTTTTTGTTGATGGTCCATGTGAGGTTATCCTTTAAGAGTTGGAGAACTTGTTGATGCTCCATGTGATCTTCCACTGCTTGAACCTTAGAATTTTCTCTTAAATATGGTGTGATGGATGGTGGATGATATCCATAGTGTCATAAATGGGGTCATTTTTGCTACTGATCTAAATAGAAAATGGCATCAACCCATGGTATTGTGACATCCACCCATGGTATTCATTCACCCATGGAATTGACCTGTGGTATTGTGACATCCACCCACGGTATTCATTCACCCATGGAATCGATCCGTGGAATTATAACTGAAAAAAACTATAAGTAACAAGTAGCATTTTGTAAAAGGACAAATTGTTCGCTACAATGTAGCCTTTATAGTTATTATCGGTTTTAATAAAAGTTTTTTTGTGGTTTTATTTACTGTGTGTTCTGTCATTTTCTTTCTAGCATTGCAATTCTTCAGATCTTAGGGACCTCCTCCACAAGATCCATTTCAATCTTTTAGATATTGGGGGTGTCCCCCAAGATCCAGATCAGTGGTAGTAGATTAGGTTATGATTCCATGGGATTGAGGGTTTAATGCATATTTCGGTTTCAGATTTTGTAGCAATATTCAACAAACTTCAGGCATGTGCTACGTCCTCCACAGAGCATTTTCTTGGGCCAAGTGGGAAGATTTTTTCTTCTTTTTTTTTTCATTTTTTTTTGCAGGAATGTTTTTGGGCGGCGAGTTTGCAGATTAGATCTGAAATTTTTATTTCAAAATCTACAAAACAAATAACCGATCTGGATTCCTTGCGAAAAATACCCAAATTCAAAAAACAAATCGGCTAAATCAGAGTCCGGATGAGGGAGATATCACTGATTTAAAATAAATTATTTTTTCAAAACTTTTGTGCTGATGGAAATGTTGCAGCGTGAATATGAGATTCTAAAGTGTCCAGATAAGAATTTCCAACACATGGGAAGATGCAAAAATGGTCCTTCTATTTTCAAAAATAGGTTATAATAAGTATTCTGAGTTATATTGACCGAGTTATGTCCATTTTAATTCTGGAGCAGCATTCGAAGTGGGTTACCTTTGGAGACATTCCCTCCCCGCCTGCTTTAGTAGGCACCTGCTACACATTCACTAGTTTTAGCATAGCAACATTCGACTTGGGTTCTTTGGAGACATTCCCTCCCGCCCAGACTATGTAGGAACTTGTTACTTCATCAACAACCAACATCACGGTTATGGGTCAACCGCATAAAATCCTTGTCATTGAAGTCCATTTGTTAGGCCGCACACTCTTAGCATCACAGTTGGTCACAAGCATTACAAGGTATCTCTATCCTCGTATCTTCGTTTGTCATGGTTATGGGTCATCCACAAACCCACACTTCATCGAAGTCCATTTGCTAGGCCGCACACTGTCAGTATCACAGTTGGTCACAAGTATTACAAGGTATCTCTATCCTCGGATCTTTGTTCATCATGGTTATGGGTCATCCACAAACCCACACTTCATCGAAGTCCATTTGCTATGCCGCACATAGTCAGTATCACCATTGGTCATAAGTATTATAGGGTATCTCTATCCTTGGATCTTTTTTCATCATGGTTATGGGTTAACCACATAAAACCCTTCTCTTCAATGGCTTTTCATATTCAACAAAGGCTTCGCAGGAGGGAACTTCACGCAATGGGGACCATTGCTTCTTAAGGAGGGAGGAATGATCCGAATAGAAAATGGCATCAACCCATGGTATTCATCTACCCATGGTATTCATTTACCCATGGAATTGACCCGTGGTATTGTGGCATCCATCCATGGAATTGATCTGTGGTATTGTAACTAAAAAGGACTATAAGTAACAAGTCGCATTTTGTAAAAGGATAGATTGTCTACCACAATGTAGCCTTTATAGTTATTATCGGTTTTAATAAAAGTTTTTCATGGTTTTATTTACTATGTGTTCTGTTATTTTCTTTCTAACATTGCAATTCTTCAGATCTTGGGAGCCTCCCCCACAAGATCCATTTCAATCTTTTAGATCTTGGGGGCCTCCCCCCAAGATCCAGATCAAATATAGTATGGAAGTGTTATACCACCATTCAGCTAGAGGTAACCATCTCACAAAATAGAAGAAAAGATAGATCAATGACTTAAAAAGTAGCATTTTCGAGGGGGAAACCTCCTTTACATTACATAAATGAACAATTCTTGGATGATACAAATGATAAGACCTCCTTGGTATATAAAGGATACTAAAGGGTCACAATATAATCATAGCCTACATAATAATAATAATTTAAGGGTACAACAATAATAATAGTGGGCTTCTATGGGGCACAATAATAACATGGAGGATACATGGGCACAACAATAACAATAGGAGGATACTTATAGGGACCTAACACAATTTTAGGAGTGAACTGGAAATGGGTTGTCCAAATCCTAAATTTGACTATACTAGTGAAATCCTTATGAAATTCTGAGTAAAATGAGTATAAACTTGACAAGATTCTAACATTGTTAACTCTAGACCCCTTGAGAATCTCTAAGATTTCATAGTAGAAAGAATATTTTGGTAATATTCCCCTCAAAAATCACACCCTTAGGGTTCTGCACGTCCTGGTTCCCTTGGCCCTCCTACTTCTAATGGCCTCCGTTCACAGTTTCGATCTCCCATAGCTGTCATAAAATGTTTTGGCGGTCTTTATATAAAGTTTCCCCAACAGATAATCTAAAGCTTGTGGGCTAATGGGTTGGCTAACACGTTATGTTTAGGGCATTTTGGTTTTATGGGTCATGGGTTCAAACCCCGCAAACCCTATTTTGGCATATAAAACAATATAATATATTATTATTTTTTAAACCATTTGAAACTACCATCGAATTTGGTAGAACCGCCAATAAAATTGGCAGTTAGGCTAGCTTAGCAGTGTCGCCAAGTTTATCTAGGCTACCACCAATTGTAGCCCCAACCGCCAATTGTTTTGGTCAGACCGCTAATTTTGGCTACAGTCCAAACTTATCTAGAGCCAATGAAAATGCCAAGTTTTTATGGAACTTTTATTGGTCATAACTTTTGTATATGAACTTGGATTGAGGCATTGTTTGCATCGTTTAATTCCTGGAGATGGGATCTTCAACTTGACATTGTTTTCACTGAGATTTGAGAACTCCAATTTTTAGGCCTTTTGGGATCCTCGTGGATTGTTCCTTCCCACTAAGATATTTTGGGCTTCTAAAGGCCTCATCAATCAATAAGAAGGTGAGGGGATTTCTCCCTCACTTTCTCATTTTCAATCCATCGTGCCTTGCTAGGATGCATTCCTTTGAAACCCACATGAAGGTACTCCACATTTCCCCATAGTGAAGTATTGTTCTCCTGTCTAGGATGATATCTTGAAGAAACTTGTCCAAGTATTATGGAACAGAATTATCCATTAGTGGAAGTTGACCACTCTCCTTAGGGTCCATGGTCATGGGTGATTCATAGAGTTTCATGCTCTCAATGTTGACTACAAAATACATCTCCATATATGCTAGAAGATCAAGGTGACAAACATTTGTTCCAAATTTTTTCTAATAATGTGAATGGACCAAATATTATTTGTTTCAACTTCTTTCCTTCTCTCTTCAACATGTATTTTACTATGTCTCCAAACTAGAATTGGGGATTAACTTTGTGTTTGTCACGTCAGACTTTATACTGTGCCTCACTCTTTTCCAATTGTTCCTATACTACTTGATGAATCATTTGGATTCGTTGAATGAAATTGAGAGCTTTTTCTTCATCACCTTTTGCATTGGAATCCTCATCTTTTCCAAAGACCAAATCTAAGGGATATTTCGGTAGGTGCCCAAAGCATGCCTTAAATAGTGAACTTTGAGTAGAAGAGTGCAAATCCCTGTTGTATGCATGTTGAACATAATGTATTTGTTCATGTTGGACACCTAACCCGCTAAGGGTTAAGGTGTGGAACTTGGATAGTCAAAGGAAGTCTAAGAGATGTTGGAAGATGAATTCAACAGTCACAAGAATGTATGATAAATGTACATCTATGTTAATAGTAAAAGAAATTCACTATTTTATCATTCATGTCTCTTCACATTCCATCTGTGTCTAACATGGTATTAGAGCACAAGTCTCATTTTAGACTTGTAACTCCTGTATTCTTGCAGTTTTTTTCCCCATTTAGATTTTGTTCCCTGGAGATATTGAAAACATGAGGATTCTAGAGGTTTATTTCCTGGAATTGATGTGGTGTAGTGAGAAGGCATTGTGGCTGTGGTGAATGGTATGGAAACTCTTCTTTTTAGACTATGCGTTGTGTTATACTCTGTTTGAATACTGGTTTATATATTGAAGTCAATGTATGGCAAATGTATTGGTGATGGCAATCACACTGCTACATATACCATTGTGATCTCCTTACGTTGCCATGTCGGCTCGCTGTGGCATTTGACATCCTATAATATTTCACCGCTCACATATATCCTGCTCCATGGTATATATAATACTCCCCCATACGGTGTTACGCTATCTTCCGATTATATCTCCTCCACACTCCCTGGTTACATATAACTTCGCTGGTTAATCTCCTCCACACTCCTGATTACATATAACTTCGTTGCCTCTGTTGCCTCATGGAATTGAATGATATCCCACACAACAGAAGCGTGGTGGTATTTATTACATCGTGGCATCGTTGTTACGTCTTGAACCTGCATACATCATTTCCGTCTCCTCCCATATCACCTCTTGTCGAGTTATGTAGTTCTGTCATAATTTTGTGTTAACGCTATAATATCACCTCCAAACAATATTTACGTTGAATACTACTCAAAACATTCCTCTCCACCATCACTGGTATAATCCCATATGTTGAATTGTATATTCTCACCACACTATGTTGACCATTGAACGATGTTTAACGATGTTCGTTATATAACATAACACTATCTGTTATATAATTAATGTTATCCACACCTTCCCCATACCACCTCCTCCTCATACCACCCACTCACCTCCTCCTCTTGCAGCATCACACCACCTCTTATATATTATAACAGGGTTACGTTGAATGTTGTTGAATGGCTTGACAGTCATATATATATATATATATATAATATATATATATATATATATATATATATAAATATATATATATATATATATATATATATATATATATATATATATATAATATATTTACGATGTTTGGCTCACCTCCATGTTGTCCATATAACACCTCCCCTATTTTAGTTCCCAAAACATATCTCATTCATATCTCCTTCAAACAAAACAAAATCGAGTGACAATGGATCGGGCCTCCTGTGTATGCTCTGTGTGAAAGTGGCTTGATGGTGGCTTTGATGTTGATTTGGTGGAAAGTGTCACGAGTTAGCCTAAGGGGAGCAACTTCGACTTGGGAGTGTTGTAGTTAACTCGTGGATGGGCAGCGAGCTAGTAATGCAATGTGGGGAGGCTCAATGGGAGTGGTCTAATTGGGCTATGGTGGTTGAGTGGAAAAGTGGGCTCGTGGTTAGCGGGGTGCAAGTGATGGCGGCTTAGGCCCCATGGTAAAGTTCGATAGGTGACAACATTCCAGAAAACATTGAATGAAGTGAGAAGTGAGTTTATTGAAGCTCGCCATTGATATATGTGTTTAATTTCCTTGAAGTAGTGATTAATTTTCTTAGTTTGAACACCGGTATGTGCGTTGAGTATTTGGCCTTGTACGTGTGGTGAAAGTTTATATGCATTGGGATGAAATGGTTTTTTGAGATGCCAACGTTTGAATAATTCTAAGCATCTATTGTTACCTGGAAGGATATAAAGTTGGTCATTGATATCTTGTATTTATTCACAAAAGGATTTGGATTCTAGACTTCAATTTCTTCAGCAAAATTTTTTGAAGATTATAATTCTCTTCATAAGATACTGTGACATTGTCAACACACAAGACTGATATATAGACAAGTCATATTGAGAGCAGTGTCGGGTGTATTTTATATAAAATCTTATACTTTTTATTTGTTGAATATTTATTTTTTCAAATGGCTTGAATTAATAATGTATTAGAGTTACTGAAAACCCTGAGATAATTTACTGTTGATGATATGGTAAAAGTGAGAAAAATCACTCTCACAAACATTCGAACCTGCTTGCAAAATGCATAAGAAAATATTTATTTTTTGCAACTTGAATCTTGGCTTCAATAAGATGATTTACAACAACATAATCATCATGACACCCATCAACAACAAGAAATGGTAGATGTAGTACCCATTTCAGGAGCAGATGTGCAAAAATATGCAGAGGTTCAGTCTGCACTTCCCAAGCCAATTATTAGACCTTGGGAAGAGCGTGTCCATAACAAACATAGAACTAGTCTTGGATATGAAAAGGATGTGTCCTTTCATATTCCACATTACTCAAAGCCCATCTAGTTTTAGAGTGTTGGATTTCTTTATGACAGTTCATCTTCAGTTGTTCTAGATCCTACTCCTCTTCCACAACATATTGTTAAATGCCAACATTGTGACAAAGTTGGCCATATGCAAGATCATTGTTTTTATATTCATCCATGTGAGAATTGTCATAAAATCACTCACTCTTCAAACATATGCTTCAAAAATAAACCTCCTGCAAGAACAAAAATTCACCTTGGATGGATTGCTTCTTGCAATGTGTAGTGCCCACTCTAGTTTCCTGACCTTAATATGACATTAACTTAGACACTTTATTCTTTGAGGACCTCAGGTTGAGGATCCGGACACATGACACTGTTATTAGCGATTGAGATATTCATGGTTGTGATGTTTATGAATGCTTTCCATTGATATTATGATAACATGAATGGTTTATCCGCCTTGATGCGCCCCCCCAATAAAATCCTCATGAGCGACCCAACTTTGGGACCTGCCCTCATGGCATCGTGATCTTCAAGGCGAAGGTGTTTCAACCCTTCCAGCCCAAGTCACAGCGGGAGTGCTAGTGGGTGAGATCAGGGACTCTGTCCCACCCCTCCCATGTAGTTCTATCCACCTGTACAACCCCATCACCCATATGTGGGTCATTCGGTCAAGCAACTAATCTGTGCCAGGTGTCATCGACATGTCAGATGCGAGTGCCTCTGATGGTTTCCTGCCATACTCAATAATCATCAGTAACAAGGTTTCTCAATGTTAGTCATTATCATAGTAGCATCATTATCAATTCCTGGTCATTCACATCATTGTCCATTGTAAGTCTGAACTAAATAAAGTAGGTAACATAGGGGACACATCCCTCATGGCTATCATCAATAATCATCAATGGAAACATACATATTCATTAAGCTATCAACATCATAACATTGTAGGAATATACCTATCCGTTAATTTATCATCATTATGCTTTTAGTAGAGCGCACACATATTCTTTACTACCTTCATCATAAATTCAAATAGAGACCAACTTAACTATTTAATGTTGCAATCATCAGAATACTGATAGATAAGATACATAACCATTCATGTTATCATAATATCAATGGAAAGCATTGATAAACATCACAACCATGAATATCTCAATCGCTAATAATAGTGTCATGTGTCCGGATCCTCAACCTGAGGTCCTCAAAGAATAAAGTGTCTAAGATAATGTCATATTAAGGTCAGGAAACTAGAGTGGGCACTACACAATGGGCTTCAACAACCAAGAATATATTTCAGTCATCTGTCAGAACTTTTTCTAGAGTATTGAATATAAAGACTTTAAGTGTACATCATTGCCGAATAGATGATCATCCAAATCAAAGGATGATGTGTCCATATCATTAGTTTGTCACACAAATGATTGTCTGTCCTATGTACATGGAAATGAATTTATAAAGCTAAGCATGGGAATGCCCACCTCAGCTAGATCATGAAAAAATGTTGTCAAAATAATGTATTTTATTGTATCTTATTACAGGTCACCTCCCAGCTTGGAAAAACTTCAAATCCTCATAGTAAAGCATTTCACCCGACATCAAAAAGATTAATGACCTCATGCTTTAGGGGGCAACTGTTATAGATATTTTTGGGCACTTCAACCCTAATCATAAATGTCCATAAATTGAGGGCTCCTAAGTCCCTAAAAGTGTTGCTTCACTG